>JAOEGS010007544.1:26775-44676 GCA_025447755.1 Corythornis vintsioides | reverse complement strand
GTATTAAACACAAATTTTGTTAGTAAAAAAAGGGGAATAAATAAACAAACCCCCCTCCACCCCCCCCCCCCCCCCCCCCCCCCCCCCCCCCAAAAAATACCAGTAAACAACCTGAACCAAAGCAGTAATCAGTGAGAACCCATAGTACATACTGTAAACTTTATCTACCTGGGATGATGACTGTGAAAGTTTGCTGACTCTTGTGAAACTATCCTGTGTGTATTGCTTTAAAGACAAATACTGACTTTTCTGCAGATCAAATGGACGGATTTGATTCTTTTCTATTTGAATAAGTATTTCAGTGCTTGTGGAAGGGAAGAGGCTGCCATACAGAAACGGAAGTATTGCACCTCCTATAAACAGGCTCATTGTCCAAATATCTCCTTCAAGTAGCATTTGCAGAGGAACTTGGAAACACCAAAAACACAATTAGAACATAGTGGCGAGGGTCCAAACTGGAGCTAACAAAAGCTGAAATGCAGCAGAAAGTTTCTATTACCATTTCAGGATTGCTTCTCAGTCTTAACAGCTGCCCTGTCATGCATATGAATTCTGAGTGGATTAGAAGGATTATCAAAGCTTCTATTATGCTTCAAAGCTAATAAAAATTGGGTGCACATGCAATGTGTACATCCAATGGCAGCACCAATCAGTGTGACTGACACTCCCTGAACCAACTCCAGGATGTTGCCCTACAGAGCACAGATCTATGCATCACAAAAATCCCCTCTCCCATGAGACTCACCTGGTCATAAAAATCTCTACCAACTCAAATTCAGATCAGGTTTTAAAATATATAACCAAAGCCAGTTCAATTTTAAGCAAGAATGGCACATACTGAAATGTGCCACTCTTGACAAATAACTGAGATTTCCCAGGGATACCATCTTTTCAAACACCAACCTAACTGGATATTGCTTATTTTAGGAGATCAAGAGATTCTGATCCTGGTGGCATATCTCCAAGTAAACATGTGGTTCACAAAGGAAGAAAAACAAAGGCACCAGACCTTAGACTCAGACTGCTGCAGAACACTCAGAGCCTGGTACATGCATATGAATGTGTTTAGAATGTGTTTCAGCCTTGGCTTCATCTAAGGTTTATTCAGAATTTGTTCCAAAGTTTCAATTCAGCACTGGTATCAGCAGCTTCTCTCTACATTTCCTTTTCACAGAGATCTCAAAAGACAGACTGAATCTTTAGAAATGTATTCTGACCCTAACCATTAGTGGGAAACCAAAAGGAGTGCATCCATTTAAACAGTGACAATGAAACATGCAATTAACATAAAAGGAAAGAGGCAACAAAACACTTCATATTAAAGGACAAAATCCTTATGACACGTACAGAAAACTCACAGTAAGAGTTCAAAACCCACACAGCCACAAAAATAACAAAGCCTATAAAATACTGTTTATAAATCTAAATATCAAGAAAACCAAATAAATAAGATATATTATTACTAATATTGAAGTCATTCAACATGTGGCTGACATCAGTGATTCAGGCAGTTGGAAAAGCTAGCTGAACAGAAAATTGGAAGGCAAAGACAAGTAACAACAACAATTATCAGAATAGATCAAACAAGAAATCTACTGAGAAATGGAGAACTAAAATGCATCAAACCAAGCAGATTTCTAAAGTGTCTACAAATGTCAGCCACTCCGTGTTGCTGCATTTGTCACCAATACCATTTTCTTGGCAAAGGAGAAAATTGTTTGTTTCCTTTAATATAGAATTTAAAGTTATTACTGAAGACATTTCCCTAGATAAATGCTTAGCCCAGTTTATGTCTTCAATGTGTATTTAGGGGACATCATAGATAATTAACCCCTTTCTACAGTGCTGTCACAAACAACAAATGCTATCCAAGATGACATCCAGAGAAAAAAGGTAAAAAGTTTTATTTCAATTATATGCAACAATGTCAAATAAGGTCCTTGGATGGCTTGTAGCAAGATTGATCACAGAAAAAAAATCTAGTTCACAAGGCAGGTGGAATTCCTAGAAATATTTTTAAAATGAATTACCAAAATGATCCTGACACTGGAAAATAAACTTTGCTATGTAAGACTAAGTATCATGTAGTCAGTTAATAAAAGAAAAAAAAAAAAAATCAGGTAATGTGATCAGTGTTTAAAGGTAGTTACAGAATGAAAAGGTTTCCAGTAATGGAAAGCTTTCTATCTTTGATGATAAAGATCTAACAAAATCCAGGGATTAGAAGGTGAAGCTGGACCTTTATTTTTTGTTTCACCTTCCTCAGCACCATAAGCAAGATTACTTTCTAGGATCATCCAGGCACATATCATCTAATTAATTTCCTACCGTTGCAAGGGCATTAGGGATTAGTTCCAGTCTTTGCCTATAGCAATAGTTAAACCTCATGAGGTCTAAAATTCTTTGGTCTAATGAACACCTTTAAGTTTAGAATAAAGCCTTGGCAAAACTTAATGACCTGATGTAGATGATCTGAGAGTCTCTTCTGGCTTCAAACTCCAGGAAACTTTGTAATCATTTCAAAAATCATATTTACTAACCTATGCTGTGCTTGATATATAAACCACCTGGCATAGCTGATCAAAGAGAGGTGTCCCCCTTGAGCCAGGAGCATACTTGAGAGGAGAGAACAAGAAATAAGTGGCAGTTAACTGAAAGCACTTCTCTAAATCCCTGTATCATGAAGCACTCCATTAAAACGTGACTTTGAATCCTTAACAAGCCTTAATCAAGGCAGACTGGGTTCTTAGCCTGCAGTCCTACAAGCTCCTAATCCTACAAGAGTTCCACATGGGTGCTCCACTATCTTTGGCTTGAAGTGTGAGAGTGCTCATTATTAGTACTGGAGCTACCAGGAAAGAAACAACTCTGTTCTAAACCCTGAAACATAATGGTCTGAGAGCTGAGGGAATGCACTCCCTTATACAAAGGTTAGTCATTCTCTTCAGCATGGAAGTCATGAGCTTTGTCTCTATTAGTATCTGTAAATGAAATCTAAGCGTTCTAAAAATGGAAATGGACTGTGTTTCCAGAAAATAAGATTTAGGATCCGAGTCTTAGAAAAGAGATGGCATAAGAAAAGATGGATCTCAGAAAATAGATCTGAACAATTACGGGATCTATCTGCTACTCTCAGAACACTAGCAGTGAAATTCAAGAGAGGTACTATGGGGGATAAGAAAGTTGTGAAAGACTCACTAATTCACTATTATTAAATACTCTTTACCAAATAGTGATTATAGTTCTGGGACTTGCAGAACTGGTATAAAACAGATTAAACTTTTACAAAACAAAATTAGAAATTATAATCTAAAATACAAGTCAAAGAAAATAAATACTTAATCATAAATGACACTGCATGAAATTATAAATTAAAGTAAATAAAAAAGTGCAAGTAGAATACCAATTAATTATCACAGGGTTTCAGGATAAGCTGATCTAACCTATCAGTTTTAAAGTGGAGTATTTGTTCGTAAGTGTTTGTAGTGAGCAAATAAATTTTGGTTTTCGTAGGATCTCTACCTTTTCCCTCCATTTCTGTTCTAGCAGTCTACTAGCTAGTAGAAAAGTAATTTCAGGATTAAAATATATTAATCTCTGTCACACTACATATTCAACATGTCTATATGGCTGCATAAAACCAAGACAATCTCCTTCACTATTATTTCTAATTCATTAGCTGGCTTACCAGCAAGCATTCTTTTTCTATAACATCAGAACATCAGCTCATGATCAAAACTGCAATAATGAAAAGTAGGCAGAAGAAAAACACTGTCACCACATTATTTCATACCTGAAACTGCAAATGAGGCAACAAATAGCTGTGCATGTGTTAAAGACATTTATATACTAATTTTTCATTTTCAGAAAGCTAAATTCTATATGAAACATGTCCTCTTCTGGTACTATAGCTAATCTCAATTGACATATATAGAACTCCTAGTTCACAGTTTTTAGAAATCCTAAATATGGAATCCCATGTGCTTAATAAGATTCATCATTAGTGAAAGAGAAGTTACAATGGAGCAAGGAAAAATAATAATATTAAACATTTTTATACTATTTCTCTTTGCATAGGCAATACAAAAATAAGCAAATGTGGCTGGCTCTCTGGAAAGACACTTAGGTAAATTTCTCAGTCTTGTGGCACATTATCAACTTTCACCTTGAACAAACTGTTCTCCAAATGAATCCTGCCTTCAACCAAAACCTGACAGAGAAAATACCAGCAGTATATTCAATAAGGATGAGAACAAGGTCCAGTTACAGTAGCCCAACAGCGAAAACTGCTCCAAACTGTGGCTGCCCTCACAGAACAGATCCGACACCAGGAATAAAGACTGATAGCTCTTCATTATGAAAACTGCTCAAAGGAACTCAAACTAGACTTAAAATTATATACACAATTGGTTTTATTTCTGCATTTTTTCCTAACCTTTTCTCCTAAATTTGCCATGTTCCTTTCAGTCCTATAATAGTTAGCTCCATTCTGCTAGATATTGATTTCATAGTATCTTAGTACTATAAAACATTCTGACAAACATCTTGAAATTTTGAATTATTTGCACCTAAATTCCTAATCATTCAGTAAATCACAGTCCTGAAAGATATTGCTGAAGTTCTGCATAGCACCAGAGGTTAATAAACTTAAGCAGCCCCTCTGCCTGACATGTTTTCTATATTCCATACTGTTTTGCAGCTATAACATCTAGTAGTGTCCTTTTGTACCAGTATGGAACCACATACAATGCTAATCCTTTTCTGAACCCATAAACTCAGTGTCCTCCTGTTCAAGTCCAGTGACCCAGGTCATTTGGTTTAGCTGTTTAAACAGAATATTACATTATATAGAATTGCCAGGATATTAACACAGAGCCATGCATGAGCACTATGCTTTAACCACAGTGTTTTAAATGACAAATCAAGATGTTAAGACAACTACATGAGAGACATATGCTAATATATTTCCTGTCTGCATTTAGCAGTGCTAGTCTTTCTTGACCAGAGGTATAGCCAATGAACCAGTCAGCTTTTGTGCTTGACTGAGGTTTATGCAAACTGTGTTTTTACATAGCCTTAATTTTTTATGCTTTAAACCCATCTAAAATCACCAGTGTTTCTTTGGTTTGAAATTCAGAAGGCTCAAGATGAAGCTGTTTATTTGCAATATTGGTTACTCCCCAGCATTAACACAGCTGCTTCTAACCTTGTAAGAAAACTGTAGTAATTCTTTACACTGAAAACAGTCTCAAAGCTGCATTGAACCTTTCATTGAGACAGCACCTGTATGTCGAATGCTAAATGCTCATGATTAACAATATTTAAATAATCTGCTTACTGATGATAAGTGGCTATGCAACATGTAAATATTAATGTGATGAGGTCAAAATCTTATTCTAGTATATTTTGGATATTCAATTGGTCTTTAACCTACACTGTACCATGTGGCTGTTTGAAATAACTGTTCTAATGCTTTTGAGCTATGTAAAAGTATATAAAATGCAACAATTACGTGTTAAATACATAAAGTGTTACTGCATGTATTTACTTAATGCCAAAATCTATGTAATAAATACTTTGCCTTTCACAGGTGTTAATTAGACACAGTTTTACTATTTGCCATGTAATCATTGGAGATTATATATCTTAAGACTCAATTAAAATAATCAGATATTTATGATACTCATTGTAAAGCTTCAAAAAAAAAAAAAAAAATAACCTGCCACTATTTATAGCTCTCCACAGATTACAAAGTTTCTGAAACAGACTGAACCTCCATTGCCACTAAGAACAATTTAAGAACAGTCTTATTTAATTTTCTGGAAAGTAGACTACAATAGGGAAGTCTAATAGATGGTCAATTAAACAATTAGTAGAAAGACAACTGTGAGCACAGTGTTTAGAAAGCAAAAGATTGCTAGGTCCCACAGCAACAAGAAATTCCCCACCCTGACATACACTACTTCTTACCAGTTACCCAAACAAATTTGCATGTGAAACAACATCCATTCATGAAATTAACTTTATTCCAACACTATATGGGGGCATTTGTAGAATACAATTTTTGTGATCTTTTGTCTTTGTAGTATTATTAAATTTAGATGATAACCCCTTAGTATAAAGCCTGTCTGTGCTTTTCAGTCTTCATTTCAAAGACTTGTATTGTATAAATTATAATAGGGAGGTAACTGAGAACCATGATTTCTTATTAAACTGCCAGTTCCGAGAGAACTTCAAAAATTTCTTATGTGTTTATTGTATATGTGGCTCAAAAAAAGAACTGTCTGGGAACAAGTAGTCTTTGAAAAAGTCAGCATGAATTCTCTCTTACACACAAGCCACCCACTCAACATTACAAACCTATGAAAAGATTAATAGATATTAGACCTCTATATCCTACAGGGTTTTTTTCTGGAGAGAATCCAAGTTTTAAAAATAGATATTGAGACAAATATGCTAAAAAGAAAATAGCACATGTGAAAAATGCACAATTCTGTTATTTAATTTGATATAGCTGCCATTTCACAATATTCACAGTAACAACTGCTTAGCAACAGATTGAAAAGAATTTGCATGAGATGTACACATGAGCACCACCAACTAAATTAGCACAAACAAAACCACCTCACTATCACAAACGTATTATCACAATTGCACAGAAAATGGGTGTTACTGCTGAATTACCACCAACAGAAGGGTTTAGTTAGTCTTTAAAGAGTGAAGAGCAGCTGTATGAGAGGGAAGAGTGGTGCAGTGCATGCAATGCATGTCTACTGGCTAGATGCCATTAGTAAGACACGGTGTTTGCTGTTGCTAGGACTCGGTGACACCAAGTTTGAGATAATGTAATTTTACCGTGGCATGAATGAAATGACATCTCATTTGTTGGTACTTCAAAACCATCATTAACAAATTGCTATCTGAGGGCTCAAAAAAGAATGTATCTGTTCAGCACAAGTATGGCCTTGTTTTACAGAAATTCACACCTGTTTACTCAGTGAAAAAGCTTTCCCTTCAGTAACAGTGTTTCTAAGTCTTTGTGTGTCCATGCACATGCAATAACTTCAGGACAAAGACAAGGAACCAAGGTCATGATGAGAAGTAAGGTGGTCAAGAGCAATCTGCAATTCTCTCCTTGTCACCACTGCAGGATGGCAGAGCATAGCTGCAGGCATATTTAGCTTGATTTTGTTTCACTCAAAGAGGGAGTGGCAGACTGCTGAGATCACAAAAGGGATAAAACACAGCATCTCCTGAATACCTGCTCAGATAGAGTCCCCTCACCTTTACAGTCTACAAATGCCCTTGCTTCCTAGCTCATCTTGGATGAGCACAGAGATCTGTGTTTTACTTCAGGACAACTAGGCAAGGAATTTGAAGCATTTATTTCAGAGATTAATTCTGTTTCTGTGACTTACACCTTAGTAATGTGATTGCAAAGTGACGAAGGGCACTCTCCATGTAGATCATACCTATGAATCTACCCAAACTAATGCAGGCAGAATGCAGCTTCCTGTTAAGTGAAGGCAGGGCCTGGCAGTGAATGATCCTGAGTGCACCACAAAGCCAGTTTGGAACTGTGTGATCATACAGAGCCTGGGACAGCACTGTGATAACTCTTCCCATGTGAAATCTCAGTGTATAATGAAAACTGCTTGAGTCCACCAGCAACAAAAAGATGCTGTTAGGGCATTCTCTTCCCAAACGATGCCCAGGAGTTGGGAATTTCCTCTACACATTAATTACAGTCAGAAGCACAAGAGTCATAATTTTGAAGCTGTGACATCAGATCATGGATTAAGGCATGTGTTTAGAAAGCCCTTTGGAAGGAAAAATGTCTGCTATGAGCACTGCTGACAAAGTCTCTCTACCTGGATACTGCATAACTTGGAGACAGAAAAGACTTCTGGAATTTTTGGAATAACCCCATGTGTCATTTCCACTTTAATTTATAGATTGAAAGTAATCTACAGATGGTAGGGCAAAGCATTTTTGATTGGCCTAAGAAACTACAGGATATGGCCATTCCTACTTTGAAAGTCAATGAAGTAAAACTGTTTCAGGTTCTGATGCTAACATTTTAAAGGTCCACTGTTTCACTTCTCTTTCCAAAGAAAAACAGCATTTTACATGTGAGTAACATCAAACTCAGTCAAACATGTGCATCAGACCTATTGGGTGTCCATATTTACAACCTTTCATTTTGTTTTGATGTCTCATTTTGATGCCTCATCCCATTTTCCATTTGCAGTTTATAAGAACTTAATTTTCTCATTGCAGTTTTTTAATCACTTGAGGTTCTATTGTTCTTTCCTAGAAAGCATAAAATGTAAAAGATGTACAGACTAGACTTTTTAAAATTGATTCTATTTTCCTCAAGAAAGGACAGATGAAGCCTGGTATTTTTCATTTAGACATAGTGCATTTCTATTGGAAGTGAAAGATAATGGCTTTGGCAGTTCCTTTTTAATCCAATCTACTGCTTTGTGTCCTCAAAAAGAAAATTAAAGAACATGGCCACAGTTGGCATTTTGTGATAGGGTCAATTCTTCTTCTATTGAGGATGCAGACCCTGGCTGGCATTTCTCAATTAGGGCCTCTTTTTTTTCCTGTTGATAGTGAATTCTTTAATGTGGCTTTCACTCTAAACTGCTCTGCTGAACACGACTGCTGAATACAGTAAATTTGATAATTAAAAAAGAAGATAATGTGAATAGCTATTTGTAATAATTTCATAGTATTTCCTGTGATTGCAAATGACACCATCCTTTGTTCTAATACATATATTTTGGAAATTGGGATTTATTTGTGTAACACTCAATATATAATAATTCCCTAACACAGACAGTTATAATAAATGACAATTTTTTTTCCTACTGTTTAGCAACTAATCTTACAGACAATTATATTACACTAATGAACAGCTTAATAATCTTATATGAATCAATATACTTGTTTTTACTATGTTTTATTATGAAGCAAAATATGTCAACTTCAGATGTACCTACAGTAAAATATCTATTAGTCATTTGTATTAATGGCTATTATTCAATTAACCCATTTTTCATGGATAATCAATCTACATTAATTTGGCTAGGGCATTTGTTAACCAGATTAGGCATGTGCACATGCACAAATCAATTGTCTTTTAAACAGGAAAGTTAGGGGAAGCACACAAAATTGGCCATTTTGTTTGTGCCTAACATAGTGACACAAACAGGAGGCCTACAAACAATTACTGCCATGCTTTTACAATACACACACTTTTTTTTAATTACCTGTGACATCTGTTAGCTATATTTATGCAACTGTCCTAATATATATGTCACAGCTTATTCTTGCTCTGTGGAAGACTTTGATCTAGTGGTACTTTAAGACTGGAAGAACGACATAAAAATCCCAAACAAATAAACTTGGAAGGAAGGTTTTTCTGAGTTTCATTTTATGCAGACCCTAAAAATGTGCACACCTTTCTGAATTCATTTTAAAGCCAGAAGTTCTTATTTCACCCAACAACAACAACTATCAGGGCTTTTTATTGGCATGTTCAATTTTTCAAAAAGATTTCAAAGAACTGAAATAATCTTATTGCAGCCATGCAACAAAATGATCTGCCTTAGAAAAGAGTTTTATAGTCTTGGCCTAAAGATTTATCACCTGATAAATTAGGCAAGTTCCAGTGTTATTTAGACAGTGTTATGCTATGGACAGAGCACAATTCAACTGTCTAGCCTCCAGTACCACACCCTTGCTTCTCAACTGACCATACCACTGAGGAAAGAACTAAAAAGGCTTACAAGAATCTTATCCATCTCAATAACAGATTTAAATAGAACTTTTCTATCTTCAGTTTGAAAATCTTCTGTCTTGGAGTGGCCAATAGCCAGTTTTACCTCATATTTGGACTATACCTTAAAGTGGCTGTCAGAAGTTCACTTGTAACATATTCTGCCAAATCAGCCTCAGTGAGTTGTTTGGGCAGTATGACATTTGTCTAAGCAAGGAATCACACTATAATAAAGTCCAAGCCTATGCAAATAATTATGAATCAAGTCTTCCAATAAATGATTAGAAAAAAAAGTAAACCATAAATAGTTAATAAAAAAATCCAAAACATCAGCATTAATCCAGTTAACTTTGGGTACTTATAAGCAGAAAGTATTTTGAAGCTTATGCATAGTTTCTGCAGTCTGAACATATTTTGGACTAGCATCTGAACAACACTTTTTCAGAAGACAAGGTGAAGGATAACCCTCAAGGGCAGAGTTGCAAGCTCTTTCAAGACGAAGTAGAAATGCCAATCAAAGTGCAGATGGTTTTTCTCCTGAGAGGCGATTATTTTTTCATAGATCCTTTCTTAGAAGGATGGCTTAAATACATCAACTAAACTTCCTAGTAGCATTGTAATAGTAGAAACTAAAAGAAAATATATCTCGGGCATAAGCTTTTCTCAGGCCTTTTAAAAGTACACTTCTCTGTAACCAAAAAAAAAGCCAACCAACCAAATAAAACAATAAACAATAACAACAGCAATATATTCATGCAATTTACCCCCTTACCTCTTCACTAGAGGAAACTAACTTTAAATACATGATGAATTTTAACTTATGGACATATATCCACCCTTACTGAGATGTCTGAGGCAGGGCTGTATGAAAATGTCTAAACACTTAATGTTCACTTGCAGAAACAACAGCCTAAAAAGCCAACAAAACAAATGGTACACAACAGAGTTCTCAGGTATATTTATTCCAGTTCTGTAATACTATTAAACAATTGACAAATAGGGAGAAAAAATTATTCCATTGTTATGCAATTATTACTAGATATTATTTGTATTAATATATTTTATTCCTATTTTTACTAATATGCATACTAGGTTTTAGAATCCTGCTGTTTAAAGTATTTTCTTTAAGAAAAATATTAGTGAAAATAACACTGAAAGGGTTTTTCTTCAGCAGTTTACAGTGATAGTGATAGCAAACTCTAACATTTGTCACAGTGTAACTAATTGGACTTTTGAAAACAACTTTGTTTATGATAAAGACTAGACTCCACATGTTATGCTTTTGTTGAGCTAGAGAAGTTTAAAATAGCAGGGTCTGTTTTTCCCCACTGGAGACTGTTAGAATTCTGAATATAAATAAATATTGCTTTAATAAATACTCTCAAATCTTAAAAATATCCCACAGGAAAACCATAAAGGCTGTATTCTGTGTTGGACAGGTTAGGCAAGTTTAGGGTTGAAATTTCTTGTAAAACTATGTTTATTTCTGAAATATCCCATGCAGGTGTGAAACTGGATGTGTTAAATAGAAATTTTGCTCTGGTAGGAATTACCTACAATATGTTAATTTTCAGGTTATAACAAACTGTATCATCATATGTAGATGGAATCATGATGGACCTCCATATAGAGATACCGTTCAGAAAAGTAATGCTTTAAGTCTAGCTATGTGTAATACATAGATTCAGAAGACTGGTACGTGTATATTTTTTTAAAGCAGCCTTTATTATTCCAAGAATGCTACACTATGGCTGATGGTCAACACACAATTGTAATTGTATGGCATTTACAGGCACACCTGCTGTCTTCCTTCATGGAAAGCCTACCACTCAGAACCCACTCACTTCATATAATAATGATTTATAAAGTCAGTGAAGAGCATCTCCACAGACAGAATCTATACAAGCCACAATATATAGAGGAAAAAAAAAAAAAGGTTTGTTTAGAGAAAGCTGAAGTATATGCCTCAAGAAAAAGTTCTTGACAAAATGGCTCCTAGCAGCTACTTCTCTAAAATAAAACTTCTGCTTCTATACTTGAGGGAAGCTTTTACAATCACAAGAAGAAAACAAGATAGCCCACAGCTTACCTAACCTCCTATATTAGTTCAGAAAGATCCCTGCAGATCTTGCAGACTCATATTAGGGCCAGTTTTTAAAAGATACACAGGTAGTGAATATCCTGAGGAATTTCACATAGGAATACCTATGCTTTATGTCACTTTCCTGATCATCAGACTCATAGGCAGGCTCAAATAATATTTGAAAAGAGAATATATCTATGAACAGACTTTAGAAACTAGAAAGCCAAACTAATCTAAAAACTAGTAAGACACCTGACTCTGCTCAGAATTATTTTAGCTCTTCTGAAGCTGGGTGTTTAAATCATTCTCCTCCTCATCTCCAAGGGAAAAACCCTCCTACTATTTCAGATCTTGAAAATCTGACTTGAAATGTTGACACCTGCCTTTCAGATTTTCAATCTACATGCTCTGGGCAGATAGAAATCCAGGTATCTCACCTCTCAGGAAATTATTTCAGATTAGGTATTCATCTGATACTGCAATTCTACTGCTAAAGCTATTCCAGTTAGTGTAAATGAATATTGACTGGAATAGGGACTCTAAAATTTCAGGTGATGACCTCATGGAAGAGATGGGAACTGGTGTCTATGGTCTGGTTTGTTTGGATTTCAGATTAAACATCCATCTAACAGAAGATTAATAAGTAGTCCACTGAACTAGAAACAAAGTCTTGGTCTTTTTCCAAAAGAATAGTTTAACTGTTAGATTTTAGAATCTATCTTATATTGCTTCCTTAGGTGGTACAGCATTCCATACTCAGTTATAGAGCACCTTAGTTTTAAGAAGGGGCCTTGGAGGTGTCTCCACTCACAGTTGATCTGTTGCTGGCTAGTAGTTATACCTCTTCCCAAAATGTGAGACACATCCTTGAATTACTCAGGCTTCACAGAATCTAGAACTTAAACTTCATAAGCCCCATAAACTATTCATGTCATCTGGTAAGCAGCACTAATAGTTATTATTTGTGATGAAAATCACCACATGATGTATTAAGGAATTGTTCTGTCTGTTGGACTCTTTGTGTTTGCTTGCAGTTTGTAAGTTTGTATCAACCCCCTTCAAAAGCATGGACTCTGTGTGTTCCTCCTGCTTGGTTTTGCATTGTTAGCTGACTGGTTTGGGGGAAATATTTCAATTGAAGGTAAGAGCCATTTCAAAAACAGGAAAAAAAAGTGTCATGGTAAGTCAACACCTAGGCTGAACTGTTGTTAACTAGAATATCAGCCTCTTAGTGCAGAAGTTACAACCTAGAAAACTGAATGGAAAGATTATTTTAAGAGTATTCTGTGACACAAAGAGCTAAAAGAGATAACTTAAGAATCTTACAGCCATATTAGTTTTCAGCGTGAACTATTTATAAAAGCTGAAATAAAAGGTTTAGCAGAAATGCTCTAATGAAGCAGAGCAATGAATGGCCAGTGAAATAAGGAAGCAGCTGATTTTACAACTTCAGTAGCAGCTTGAATTATGCCTTCCCACCCAGCAGGAAAGGTGACAGGACCTCAAGACTTGACAATCCCATGCTGTAAGATGTTGCTGCAGAAGGGGAGACAAACTGGTGGCTCAGTAGTTGCCAAGATAACTTAATAAAAGTGGATTGTAAAATGCAATTGTATTTTAAAGCTATTCCTGATGAGCAACCTTCTTGGAATATTTTTGTATTTTTAAAAGAAAAAACAAAACAAAAACAAACCACCAAAACCCACATCATTTTACCATTGTGGCAATTAATTCCAGTTTTGAGAGGGGAAAATTACCCTGCTGAGCACCAGAAAAATCTCAGGTTTCAAGGTCAGGTTCACAGTGGTGTTGATATTTCTTTAAATTTGAACATGTTCCTTTGTGTTATTAATTACTTGAAGTTGTCAAAAGGTATCAGGAACATTCAGAACCTAAATGAATCTAGATAACTAGGAGTAAGGAATTGTAAAGTTACCAAAGATAAGTTGGATAACATTTTTGGACCTGGCACATAAATTTAGACAGTTTCAATGTTTCTCCCCTAAGACAACTTTTAAGCCTCACACATTTTTCTTCAGTTCCCTCAACATCTGAACCCATTCTAATTTATCATTCTTTCAAACATACCCAATCTTCCTTACTCATTAAAATCAAGGAAGTATTAGAGCAAGTGAAGTGAGAAACTTTCAAAGGAAGTAAAGGCAACTGAGTATCCAGTTACTGTTCAAAGTCCACAGGAGTTGGGTCCTTGACCATTTTAGTGTAATTTTACTCCCTCTGTCTAAAACTTTTAGCTTCCTTTCTTTTGTCTAATAGTAGTACAGAATTTTAGTACAAAAATAGAAAATTATTTGAAGTGTATGAGAATAAAAAGAAAAAGATCTTTTTAGTTTTCTAAGCCCAACAAAAATAGTCAACATGTGCACTACCTTACTTTATATGACCTTTTTACAATGCTTTCACTGATACCAGAGGAAATAGCACAGCAAGTAAATATACTGCTGTTGGATCTGGAACACCAATGATGTCAATGTTTGTGGTTATCAAGAACACAATGAATGCCCTTGGCACTTAGGGCTATAAGAAATGAGTTTGAGTGATTTTAGTTCCTTGCTTCATTCTTTACAAGGGCATTATTAAAACTGAAAGCTTCACAATTCTCTCATTCAAAGACCTTTTCAATAGTTAAGAATATGCTTTCAAGCCATAACTGAATCAGTATGTGTGGTTGCACCTTTATCAAGAAAATATATACACATATTGTTTGTGATGCTGTCTAAAATCTTGACAGCTAAAGAATTCATATTTGGAAGTGTAGATTCATTTCTGCTGTTAGTTGCAAGTGAGTAAACGCCTCCCTTTTATAGGTTGGATCCAGTGCCACATTGATTATGCAAATAGCCTTTGTGAATGCCTCAGGCATACATTGCTGAAATTGGAAGGTAAGTATCTCAGAAGGCAGGCCTGAATTTTGAAGCCAATGAGTTCTTATATTTGCACATTGGAAATTGTAAACTACTGAGAAGTCAGTTCTCTTTCTCCTTCTACAAGTTGCAGCTGGCACAAGATATCTTATATAGATTTTTTGCTTCACAGGACAGGTATATTAGCAGTCTTATAATGCAAGTTATAATTTTTAAATTCTTTGTCTCTAAAGAAAAAGTTGGTTTTTTTAAAAAAAATAAGATAATACTGACATTGATTAAAAAGATGACTAAAAATCATACAATAGTTGCCCTGAACAGCTCTTGTTCTCTTCTATTCTTGTTCTCACTACTCCAATACTACTCTAGTTTTCCATTTTGAAAAGGAAAGGCAGGTCAGTGAATTTGCAGAAAAACGGAGAAAAACTTAAAAAAAAGAATTAAAAGAGCTGCTTCTCATCAGCTGTGATGATACTGCTATCCAAACTATTGCTGCTGCTATGGAACTCCTCTTGCTTTACCTATAAGAATTTCAGAAATGTCAGGCTCAGAAGGTAGTTTCTTGTGGAGATCAAATGAAGACTATGCCAACAGAACCGAGATATAACTTGGGGACAAAAGGCTAATTAAATATTTAATTCCCTATAAAGGAAACAGGTTGTATCTTTACAAACTTAAATTCAGAGAGCCACTGACTGGAATTTAGAAGATAACCAAACAGATTTTAAATTGAAATAACCGATCAGGTTAAGTGGGTATTAAGATTTGTCAAAGAATGGTACCAAGATTGTAATCAGATTAATCAAATGAATCCACAGAGCTCTGACACAATGAGCTTTCAGGAAGTGTCATTCCTATTGGAAAGAAGCAACAAATATCAATGTTTTCTGTGATAGAAAGTACTTTTCATTAAAGATTCACAAAGGTCCTTGGAATACAAGTAATTTTGATGGGTTCTTAATTTCGATGTGTATCAAACTAGTCAACTACTCACTGAGAAATTAGTATCCTACAAGCCACATCACAAGCTAAGTGTAAGCCAGCTAGGTCAAGAAAAGACCAGAATCTGTAATGAAGCCAACTGGAGTGAGTAGGAAGTATTCCATGAAACTGTGGGTATTTTACATGCCCCATTACCTACTGGAATTAAATCAGAACCTTTTGAAATATTTCAGAAAATAAATGAGAACACTGAGACCCAATTCATAATAACTAAACTGTTAAGCACTCAGATACGGAAACTCAGGTGAATTTCCAGCTGTACTTTATAATGTGCCAGGTTACAAGGTATTCTGAGATGAGTATTTCTCAGCATTTTCAGCTGGAACAGTTCCACCTCATCTCAATAATTAAATGTTTATTGGAGCAAAGACTTGAACTACTGAGTTCCTCTTTCCAACTGAGTGCCTTGAATACTGGCTGTTGAATACTGCTGCTATCTTTGGCCAAGTGAGTTACCAAAGATGGAATAGCACCAGGATGAGTTTTTAGTCTCATCCACACTGTCTCTCTCCAGTGCTCCAGCAAAGTGAAGAATACACATATGACTCTGTATTAATTTCTTCTTTTAAGCATCAGTGAAAGTTCAAAATTATTTAAATTTCAGAAACAAAATATCTGTTGTGTTTTGAAACACTGAATGCTTAGGAACCCTGTCTTGAAAATTCTCATCTAAGATAATTTACAAATAACTACCAAGCTACTTTATTAAGAAGAAAAAGTCTATCAATGAAAAATTCTGTTCTAGACTCAACCTAAAAGCCTATGAAAGGCCACTTCCTGTTGCAGGGAAATAATCTGAAGATATTTGTATTCTATTTTAAAATACATTTGCTAGAAAAGACTTCAGGACTGAACCAGATCTCTCTTTTTCATGCTCAGATTAAACTGAATAGACAGGAGTCCTTAGAATCCACTGCATTTGGTCTAGATATTGAATGCTTGGGAGAAGAGTAAGGTCTATAGAAGCAACACTTAGAAGAAGATAAACAGCAGGAGAGTTCTAACAGCAAATTCAAGAAGTGGAAAAAATAAAACCAGAAACAACTGCTTGAGAAAGTTAAACAGTAGGAGACTTTTAACAGAAATCACAAATAGCAGCAAGACAAAAATAAGCCAGAAAAGCAACTGCTAGGAAAGCAAAGCAGCAGGAAACATAATAAAGCAGGAGTAAAACGGGAATAAGACAGAGAAACAGGAACTGAGGGAAGTTAACCAGTAAAAGATTTCAGACAATGAAAAGTAGCAGTTATACCAAAGTAAGCCAGAAAAAACAACAGCTAGGAGAAGATAAGGAAGATCATGGGAAAATCAAAGAAAAAAAAAGCCTCTTCTAGAAGGAAAAAACCCTTAGTTCCTTTGGCATGAACTAGAGGTATGTATTCTGTGAGCTTCAGATAGTGACAGAGAAGAAAATACTGTACAGAACTGCTTGCATAGAAATGTCACTTTCAAAAGATAATGCTTTCTAACAGTTTCCAGAGTTACAAATGGAAAAAAATATATATATACGTGTTTGTTTCATGACTTCAGAAGATCCCCACTCTACATATTATGTCTTTTAAATAAAACCAGCTTCCTCATACTCTAAGATTTCACAGAAGACCAGTACATACAGGGAGAACTCATTAACTTCCACTGTAGACATCAAAGAAGCTTTGCCATGAGAAAAATCAGCATGGTTCCAAACAAGGAGAGAGCAGGCTGGAAGAACAGACAGTGGAAACCCAGACACAGCATCAAAACCAGGGAAACGAATGAATCAGAAGTAGATTAGGAGTAAACAGTGGCAGTCAAGAGTTTGCTTCCTTAGTTATTTTTGAGAAAAAAAATTTCACTGTTCCAAAAGTGTAATTTGATAAAAGTAGAACTGGAGTGTAGCATGATGGCTAAGCCAAAGCTACTGAAAAAACAACAACAATATATTCACATGAAGATGTTTTCTGTCATGATTCATATAAGTTTTGTGTAAGTTGCTTAAAATATTTCTGCAGGTCCTGAGTAAAGTGTGGAAATTTACTCATATTCCTCTTCCTGGAAATGAGGGTGTTTGATGTAGACATGCAGCCAGTGGCAAGTTTCATCCTCAGTAAAATTGCAGATGACCCCAAACTAGGCTTAAAGTCAGGAGGCCCTATAGGGGGATC
>JAOEGS010007544.1:0-25978 GCA_025447755.1 Corythornis vintsioides | reverse complement strand
GTCCTGAGTAAAGTGTGGAAATTTACTCATATTCCTCTTCCTGGAAATGAGGGTGTTTGATGTAGACATGCAGCCAGCATATCAACAGGGTGGCAAGTTTCATCCTCAGTAAAATTGCAGATGACCCCAAACTAGGCTTAAAGTCAGGAGGCCCTATAGGGGGATCTGGACAGGCTGGATCAATGAATTGAGGCCAAGGGTATAAGGCTCAACCAGGCCAAGTGCCAGGTCCTGCACCTGGGTCACAACAACCCCATACAATGCCACAGGCTTGGGGAAGAGTGGTTGGAAAGCTGCCCAGTGGAAAATGACCTGGGGATGCTGGTCAACAGCCAGCTAAAAATGAGCCAGCAATTTGCCCAGGTGGCCAGGAAGGCCAACAGCACCCCGGGTTGTCTCAGAAATAGTGTGGCCAGCAGGACTGGGGAAGTGACTGTCCCCCCTGTACTCCTCACTGGTGAGGCTGCACCTCAAATACTACATTCAGTTTTGGGCTCCTCACTACAAGACAGACATGTAAGTGCTGGAAGCAAACCCAAAGAGTCATTAAACTGGGAAGAACTCTAGAGCACAAATCTTACAAGAACCAGCTGAGACAACTAGGCTTCTTTAACCTGGAGAAAAGGAGGAAGATTTGAAAAAATCAAAAATTTGAAATTGCAGGGAGAAATCAACATCCTGAGAAGAAATAGAAAAAATTATTTCCTTTATGGAAAGCAATTACTAAATATTTTTTGCAAGTGCTTTTAAATTTTGTTCTATTTTTAGAAAAAGTGCTGAAAACCTCACATAAAAGCGTATTTTTTTTTGCATTCTGCAGGAAATCTCTGCTGATTTCTATGGTCTGGGTCATTGGGGTACTAATTATAACAAGCTTTAGCGAGGAATAGATATTTCTCTAGTACCTTGTACAAACAGACTATGCCTCTGGCTGCTCATAATTCTGCATTTTTAATAACGAGACTTGCTGTCAAATTATTTGTAGCAATCATGATAGAAATGATTTGGCAGAGCTGGTGGAATGAATTTACATCACATTACAGTTTTACCCTTGAGTTACTAACTGGTCAGCACTGTGTTAACTTTTATTATTGTTTTTTGTTCCTGCCTTATTAATATGCACTGACAGAAGAGTGACTTCGCCATGGGGTGGAAAGGCCAGTGTAGAATGGGGTGCACAACTGCTGTGTGACATTCACAAGCTCGCTCTACAGATGTGCTGAAAGACTGGCTTCTGCATCCCTATTCTTTTCCCCAAGAAAAACAGTTAATTTAGGTAAAAATCTTCATCTCAGTGTCAGTTCCCTAAAGTTTTCCATTCTATTTGATGCTACACAAGACAAAACTGTTATGGAGATTCCTCTAGATCTCTTTTTGGAAATGCTTAAGAACATTTAAATTAACAAACAATAGTGCATAAATGGCAATAAGTGAAATTTCCACAGGATCTGGAATTATTCAATTACATGAAAATGAAACTCCTTGGAGAAATTAGGGCATTTTCTTTCATACTTTGTTTTCAGATAAGACTCCAATGTTGAGACACCACTTTTAGACACCAAATAGAATATTGAATTTTTTATTTTAAAATTACATTTGAATTTTTAAAACCCTGCATAATAATATGCAATAATGATGCAAACTCTCAAGTGTACAGACCTTAAATATATGTATTTAAGCAAACATTTTTTCTTACATTTTGGACAGCAATACTTTAAATTATTTGCAAAGTGAACTTCTATTTTAAGGACAGATATATTGATAATCACAGATTGGTTTGTGCTATTTTAAAACCATCTTAACCAAGGAATATTAGCTACCTGAACTGAGGTTCAGTCCAGCAGGTTTTAGTTTTCTACCATGCTTCCACAAAGGTCATGGAAAGGGGCCCTAATGTTTTAGTTTGGGTATCATTCTTTTTAGCCTTGAATTTTAAAATAACTCCTCTTGTTCCTCTAAGCTTGATAAGTTGAGGTGTTATAAAAAAATATTTTTCTTAATTTCACAGAAAATGGGAAGTGTTTTGCTTTCTTTTAGTGGATACTCTGAAAAACACATATTAAAATAGTCTTTTAAATTATATAGAAAATACTAAAACCCACTTGGGTAAAAATTATTAATTATAATGCTTGAATTTAAAAGTAATTTTAATTGCATTAAAATGAAAAGGAAAAAAAAATTGCCTCCTGAAATCAATCCATTTCCTAACCCTCTTTTGCCAGCACACACAAATATAGCTTCTCCCTTCTGACTCTTCTGTTTCTCCTTCCCCTAGGCCCTATCTTTCAAGCCCAAATCAGAAATCAGCTACTTTGATATATCTGTCTTATCATACTTCCCCACTAAGATGTTTTTCCAGTTGTTCTGGTTTACAATATCAAAATATTCCTTCATTTAGGAGGTCCTAGTGCAGAAATCCATACCTAGTTTCAGTGATGCTTTTTTAAATTCTCAGCCTCAAGACAATTGTGTAATGTGAGGAAAAAGATTTTTACCAATTTAGTCATTCAATATTTCAAAGAAAATAGTTCCAGTTCAACAGAAGTAGGAAAAGAATTTTTCAGACTTGCATACAGCATCCACAAAATCCCATTATCATATATTCAATATCACTAGTGACCTGATTAACCAGTCACATCAGGAAGACTTGCTTGTATTCTTCCAGTTTCAAAATCCAAGTGTTTGAAAAACAGGCTGATACTCACTTTAAGGCAAAGAACAGCAACAATGCTACTGACTCACAAGCACACCTGTGCAAATCTGAGCAAGCCACTTCTCAGGGTGTAGTTTCACTTCTATGGATTGGGCATAAATCTCCTTCACTACCTCAACTACAACACTAAGAGCAATTATTCTGTGTCTGCAATAGGTGTAGCTGGTACAGCAGAAAAGGACAACAATACCAAGTTAGGCAGGCAGTATTTGGGAAGTCAGCAAAAGCTAAACATTGACTAAGGAATACCTAGTTTTCACATAAGTGCTTTTAACTCATGAATGTCAATATTTTACATAGGAACAGTCAAATTCTAATTAAAGATAGACAAAACTGATGTAGTCCATTGAAGCCTTTTTGTTCAAAGCCATCCATCTCTGACAAGTAATACTTAATCTACTATTCAAACACTTGGTCTCAGTTATGGGGAGTCACCTTTTCTTTTCCTCTAGTAAATTATAGCTATCCAACTCAAGGACATACTTCATTAGGAGAATTTTAAAGAATGAAGTAGCTTTGGGTGGTTCAACTTGTTTTGCTGTCCTCATCTCCTGAGTGCTCTGCATATACACACCTTATCAACTGATCTCAACTTTGAGCATCTTAAAAGCTATGGCTTGAATATCTCAGAGCAAATCAAATACATTTGGCTCAAGAGAACATTACCTCAAGTTTCTCCTGCCCAGATGTTGTCATTGTATTGGATGTATCCCTACTCCTGATATTGACTTTGAACAACACACTTTCTCCTTTTTCTTCTGTTTAGAAAGGCTGATGGCCAATTCAGGTATCACAAGGTAATTGAATTGTTTGGCTTTAGGGTGCAGATAAATTGAAAAAGGAACAGATCAAATATCTATCAATAATTCATCAAAAGGTAAGGATATGACAAATTAAGCTCAAAGGCATTTTTTTCTTAGATACAGTTATATTTTACTTTTTGATAGGCGACTTCATTTGACATTGCCATATTAAAGTATTTTACATAAACTGAGTGTTAACCACAAAGTATTTTTGCCTTATGCCATATTTCTTACTATGTTCAAATTATAAATTGCCAAGGACTCATACACTCATAAAATGGGAACATCTGTAACACTGAGACTTGAAATATCTTTTTTTTTGCTTTGTCAGAATCACGTACCTTAGCAGTGTGTTAGTGGTTTAATCCTCACACTCCAAAAGGCAGACTTTTCATTTAACAACAGTTGTGGAGGGGTTGGGAAAAATCAAGCAAGTGGCATTTGGTGTTTCAAATGCTCAAGTGCTTTGCTAATGAAGGCTAATTTATGTAGCCAGTTAATTTTAAGAATCTGATGAAATCTTACTTCCTTTCAAGCCACTCTTCAAAAATCAAGACCCTAAATGTAGATCCCTTCCATCCTGATTTTTAGTTTTATTCTGAGGCTGCAAATAAAACTAAACTAAAAAAAAAAAGCAATTAATAAATATTCTGCACAAACTATGTGCATTTTTCATTAATTTACTCTGGATGAAGTATGAAGGGCACTGGCTTTGAATAAAACATATGATTTAGTGATTAATCAAATCTCTTTTCTGATGGAAGCAATAATCTATCTGTCTGGAACTTGAAGGGTATACAAGGACAGAAGTGAATTCAGTGAAGTAGTATTCCCAGTCTGAAAACATCTAACACTTCCTTATTCTGGGGGGAAAAAAAAAATGAAGACATTTTTGTCTTTAAAGAAAAAGGATTCATAAATTGAGGTTATCTTTGGAGTAGATAACAGTTATACTTGGCCACTACAGTAACTTAGAAAATGTAATTCTCTATAATTTCAATTGATCATCTTCATCAGCAAAACTTTCTAAGCACAATATACCTTTCTTAATTTTAATTCATACCCTGATATGCTTTTTCCCCACTGAATGTTAGTGTTAATTAGATATGACCATATTTGAATCAAAGGCTTATGGCACTGTAAAGCTTGTGTAATTTCAGAATCAGATACATTCCATAAATTCAACAGAACTGGTTAAAGATACTGTAGTAATTTTTAGTCAGCTGCTGTGGTGATTCTCAATGAATGCTATACATGATGGTCAACTCCCAGAAAAGAAAGTGTTCTAAGCATACTATGTGTGCATGTGTACATGTATCTACATACACAGGAATTTAGTACAGGACAGAAAGTAGTTCATTAAATGCTATACATTAATTATTTCTATATTTAAATATCTTGGCCCCCATTTTACAGTTACTCTAGTAGCAGTTGGTAAGATATTAAAAGGTAATGAAGTTTCCTGCCACTTAATGGTCAATAAAATTGTCCAGTATTGACAAGTTAGAGCCCCACAATGTTTAATAGCAGTGTTGAGGAATCTGAACACAGATTCTCTCTTAGATTTTACCTCACAGATTTACTCTTACTCATCTCCCTCTGGCTGACTAAGGCAGAGTTTTTCTTCAGGGCTTGATATGAAATCTTATGTGATAGAATAGAATGGGTATAAAATGTAATGAATATAAAATTCACAAGCTAAGTAAACAGAAATTTAAATACAATGTAATTATAACATCAAGAGGTTATATCATTTGCAGGGATATGTATTTCATATATATTACCTTTTCAGATACAAATAACTAATGAAAGGTTAAGGATGTTTAGTGTAATAGAATGCAGAAGGTAAATGTTTCTCATGAGCCATGTTTAACCACGTGCTTTTTCTGCAATTTGTAGCTTGTACCAATTCTGAGCTTGCACAGAACTAAATATTTTATTCTGCCCCTCTCTTATCCTGAGGAATGCTCTCAAATGATTTTAGAGCCACTATTAAGATGTATTCTATTTCTGGCTCAGATGATTTGGATTTTTACTGCTGGTGCCCTTACAGCAAACTGCCAAGTAACAATCCAATTGCTAAATTTACTTAATACCTTTTAAAGCTATAGTGAAAAACCTGATTTCTGGTTAACACTTACTAGAGCAAATTCAGACAGGGCTTCTCAGAACTTATGATCCATAATTTCTGATAGCACTGAAACAGGTGGATTTTAAATATCAATCAAGTGGAAGTTAGTGGTCATTAGGTTAACTGTTAACTAAAGACAACTGCAAACATGATGTAAAAGTTAGATGCTCCAAGCAATTGATACTTCTGAAGATCAAACCTTGAAATCTCTAAGTACATATTTAAACCCAAACAAGTAACTTTTAAATATAATTTTTTAATCCAATGCCTTTCCCAAATTCTTCAAGTCAAAATAGCAAGTCTGAAAAAACACATATATAGTTCTTCAGGCTGCCATTAACAGGGAGCATGCTACTCAATAAGAACATGTGTAAAGAAGTCTTCAGTCAAGTGGCCTCCACACCCTGTCCACACTGACACGGTGCTTCACAACATGCTCTAGGGACAGGTATGTAGGGGCTTGAGTGTTTTTGGGAGTGTTTGTTTGGTTTGTTGGCTTTTTTTTTGTTTCTCCTAATTATCAGGTATTTAGGTGTTTTCTGTTCTTGTAGGTATGGTTGCACTCAGTGATCCAGAAGGTCCTTTCCAACCATGATTATTCTATGATTCTAATTATAAATACATGTCCTTGTTAAATATTAACACAAAATGAACAGAAGATGAGTCACTTGTGTTATTGCTACAAACATTAAAGTTGTTTTAGAAGCCTATTGTGAAGATTACTCTTCTAAATGACTTAAGAAATGTCCATCACCAATGCTTTCTAGCTAAAATCACCCAACACAGGAAATTGCCATAAATACCAATGTGTAACCAAATATAATCTGTGCACCTAATATCAAATGTAAGACTTATAAAGAAGAAAAATGCAGCCAAAATAATGTAGTGTTCAATAGTCTAGTAGTTACCAGGTTATTTCAGTCTGAAGTACAACAATACGCTCTATATAATTCCTACACACTAAAGAGTAAGAGCTCTTATTTCTCCTCAGGGTTTCTATCAACTAACCTTCTCAAGTTTACTTTTACAATTATGACATTACAGAAAGCCTGGAAAAAAATAAATAGCAGCTTTACAGTATCCCCTGACATTTACTTTTATACTTTGTTATTCAGTAGCATTAGCTTGTTTAGCTACTGTGACATTTAGTACAAGGAATATATCTTTTACATCTAGTTAGAAAGGTCTACCACACACTTAAGGGGATGATGACTATGTTCTGATGATCTGCATTTTAGAAGCTTTTTATTCTCACCTCCAAAAAGCTATCTCATGGTTCATTTTATAAAGGCAACTGGTATAACTCTGGACTTGATGAAAAGTCTAGCTGATGCTATAATAGTTTTGGTACAACACCAGGTTTTTTCCTGCCCTCCCTTTAATTTGTTATCCAAAGACCCACATAACATATTTCAGTTTTCTGACAAGTACTGAAATCTCCTTATAGGAGGCAAAAGGAAGGAAATAATATTACTATACCTGTGATACATTAAAAAAAACCCAAACCACTTTCAGATTATAAAGCCTATCATTTAACCATTTCAAATCAGAATTCTTAGGACAAAACTGCTTGTTGGTTTCTACAACATGACTTTACAAGCGCCTTGGAAGGAATTAAAGTTCTCTAATACCCTTTTATTTAATATTATGTTTTCTGTTATCTGTGTTTACATCTAAAATAATATTCTGTGACCAGCGCTTGATGGAAGAGCAGGTTGAGTAGTTGCCTCAAGTGCTTAGAGCAATTTTAAGGAAAGCTGCATGTTCACAAGAACGTCTTCAACAAGGTAAGGATCTGGAAACTCTGCAGATCTGGTGTTTGCCTTCCAAGTGGGTGCAGCACCAGGAAATCAGAAGTTCTGTCCTAGGACATATTCTGTTTTGTTAGGGAAAAGTTGAATCTAAGTGTTTCTTGGGTTCTCATCATTTGTAGCAGGCACAAAGCTGATTGTCATTTTGGAATGTGTTATGACATTTCCAAAACACCTTTTTGTTAGGCCCTATGACAAACCTTCCTTATTAAACACTAATGAGATCAGGAGCAAAACCACTGGTTCCTCAAAAAAAGCTATTTCACGACTCCAGCATGTTCTACAATTTCCACATTAAAACAAATAAACCAATCTGAATCCAAAAGAAAGTCCTCACCTCTCCATGGACTTCATATAGATTGCAGCTATAATTAGTCATGAACTGGTGGGACAAATATTATAAGAGAAATAGCACCAATTGAAATACATTGGGAAAATGATCATGATAAAAAACAACGCCCCCTGCTGGTAACACCAACCCCGAGCCAAACCTGTTGTCTTTTCCTATTGATTTCCTCATTTACATTTACCACTGAAAGGCTAAAGGAGAACACAGCCTATGCCCCTGAATCCTTTAGCATCTGTCCCAAGGCTCAAAAATATTTTTTTTTTTATTTTGGGCTCCTTCTGCCCTCTTCATCACTACCCACATGAAGTACTAAAAGGGGGTAATAATCAGAGGGCTTTATTATAGTAGGAAATTTGTCCAGCACGTACCTAACTCGGCCATGCCCCAGGAAGGCAACAGACTGCCCTCTGAAATGGGTCAGGATGGCACATTGGCCCCTCAGCCCCACTCAGCTGAGAATCACCCACAATCACCCTTCTGCTTTTACCTTTGGTGCCAGATATGATAGTGGGTCTATGACACCTTGATCTTTCTGGCCGGGGGGAACCATCCTCCTCTCCTACAGCCAGTTTCTCCTGCAGGACCTCATACCTGTTCTGCAAGGGTAACTGGGGAGGTGGGAGGGGATTCACCTGCTTCCCTGAGCAGGGACCTGATTCCATTCTCCCCCTTCTCCAAGGCCCCCTCCTACTGCTTAGTGACAAGAAGGGAGGGGATCCTCCAGTTTGTGGGGTCTCAACCTGTTACCTTTCACTCAGGGAGGGGGCCCTACCACCTGTCAATCTCCCTCTCACACTCCTGATAGTCCTCAACCTCCTCACTTCATCCTTTAGCTCAGTCACTTGACCTAGCAGATCAGCCACCTGACTGAACAGATTTCTCACCTAGTCACATCTGACACAGGGGTTGTCTTCATTGCCTGCCAGTGCCAGTCTCCATCTCCACAGCCAGAGGCCTGAACAACCACATGTTCACATGTGGCCTCTATGTGGGTGCCCACAGCTTTTCTAGCAGCAGCCTTCAGTCTGGTAACAACCATAGCTGGACCTCTACAGCAACCGACCCCTTGCAACTCGAGGGACAGCTGAGATGAGCACCACTGATTACTTAGAGGGTTTGAGCTTACCTTGTATACTGGAAGAGGCTCAGCATCCTGCTGTATGTACTGCCAGTTGCTGAATCCCCCCACAGTGGCACCCACAACCCCTGGGTTGTATCCTCTGTGCTTTGTTGGCAGGAACTGGCTCACAGCCTCCCTGAGGCTTCTTATAGCCCGGGAGGGGCTGACCAGCAGCAGGTGCTGCTCCTCTGTAGTTTAGCAGATGCTTAGAAGATGATTGAAATTTACCACAGGTGAGCCAGCTCTGCCCAGGTTCTGTCAGCAGCCTGCCCACCAGCTGGCAGCCCCAGCACAAGCAGAGAGCTTCACCGAGCTTCAAAAAAGCACTCAATCGTTTTTTTTGTTGGTCCTTTTTGACACAGATCCCTTCCCCAGTGCAGTCTTATCTGCCATGAAGTTGGTTGCTGCAAAAATGCTGCCACATGTCACTACTTGCTGAGTAGAGACACCTTTACAAAGAAAAAAAAGGGGAAAATATTCTCCAGTTTAAGCAATTTTTGTTATTTTGGTAAGCATAACCTCAAATCTGTGTTGCAGAATGTATAGATTCTTGCCTAGAATCTCAGAAACAGCTTTTTTACTCTAGGTAACAACTGGCCAGTATTCATCCTGCAGGTTACAGAGAACAAGCACCCCTCTCTCTCCTACACAGATTCATATTTTTCCATTGCCAATTCATGTAATATTTTTGGTTAGTGTACAAGTCTGCCACATCATTATGTAATGCTTAAAACATGTTTTAATGTGGCTGTTGTGGATGTAATGAAGGAGAAGCATCCCAGAACTAAAGAACCTTCTTCAAGCACGGTGCTCTCCCATTATGTGGTGCTTTTACAGCTATATACATTTTTCCCTATCTTCTCTGGGACGTATCAGCCCTGGTGTAAACAAACACTTAATGCATCTAGACTTTTCTCTGCCACTCAAGCTCACTTTTCCCCACTACCTCCCTTTTCATTTACAACAATACAATGCTGTCTGTCACTGGGGCTATATGTTTTCTGCGTAACATTTTTAAGGTATGGCCTTTCTTCTCAATTTAAACAGGCAATACTCTCATTCAGATGTTCAACATCTTTCATCTCAATTACAGCAATATCCTTTTCCCTGGCTTCTTGAAAAATAGAATCTTGTCCTACTCATATACTACAAAGATAGTTTTAATGTTTTGCTGCTTTGACCATTTCAGCTGTTAGCATACTTCTGGTAGCCCTTTCTCTGCTTAGGTCGTAGTCTGTCATCATTCATTTGATATTGAAGTGCTGATTTCTTCCCCTCACCACAACATCTAGTTACCAACATCTCCACTTTTAACTTTTTAGATTACCACTTTCAGGTTTTCTACCTTGCTACCTTTCTACTTTGCTGTCTCTCATTTTGTGTAGAAACAAATCAAACAAACAAACAAAAAACAAACACACCACAAAAAAACCAAAGCAACCAAACAAAAAGCAACAAAACACAAACAAACCAAAACCACAAAACTAAACCTCTTCATGGTACTGCTCCCTAAAACTGCTCTTTCTAGGAGACAAACATTATCAGCAGCTTCTGATTAACTAGAAAACTTTCTATCCTAAAGCTGAAGAGCTATAGCACTGTTTCAATCAGCATGTCTGTCTGTATCCAATAAGATATTAATTTATATTTAGATTGTTATCCTTCTTTGCTGATGTTGTTTGTAGCAACTCATAACAGCACCTTCCTGATAACTGTGGCTTGTAAGTGTTACAATGCCTGGAAGAAAGGTCTCTGAGGGGAAAGCACTTAAAGCCTATGGTTGCCTCAAAGTTGTTGATTACTGTCATGTCTAGTTTCAGTGAAGAGTGAACTGTATGCATTATTCCATTTAAATGTTCATCTCGAGTATGTCTCCTAACGTAACTGTTGATATGAAATCTAAACATGAGCGAAACACTTCACTGTGACTCATCAGGGGATGCAAGGAGGGTACTGCTGCTCTTTGAAGAAAGTGATAAACAATCAGATTCAAAAGATGAAAACCTGTCTAGCAAAAGGAAGTCTGCACCACCAGAGGAGCAAGCGCTTATTTTGGTTGAAACAGGTTTTCAGACCATTACCCGAAAAATAAAGACAGAGTGAACTTCATAGAAAAAAAAAAATAAAAAAAATCCAGTCTTTCCTCCTGGAGTCCCAGAAAGCCAAAGTGTTCTCCAGATGTCCTTTTCTACTGAATGAAACTTAAGTGAGCACAAGAAAATAAGTGACCAAGTGTCTGCATTCTACAGAAAAGTCAGCTTGATGGAGTAAAGAAAGTGATGCAGATATAACTTTAGTAAAATTAGGTGGGTTTTTTATTTATTTTACATATTATAAATACATAAAAATGTATTTTTTTTACTTGCTATAAATGCATTATTTCCATTTGTTGATTTTATTAGAGGCTTGGTTCAAAGCAAGTGGATAAGAACCTGTCACTACTAATCAAGCATGTGGTGAATCTGTATTCTGAGATACTCAGTTCCTTCAACACAGGTACCAGGTATTAAGAATATTAGCTACTTGTTGGGAGCTAATATTTAGGGACTAGTGTTGAACAAGAGCACTCTAGCATATAAAATATGTCATATAGCACATAACATTCTAAGCAGTGTTATTGTCCTCATGCAAATAAATAATGATGAAGCAAAAGTAGGGACTATAGTAACAGTCACATGATACTGAGAGAAATGAATAGATAAACTGTATTAATGGCAAAACATTTTTGCCCTGAAATTCTACTGCAAGATTAATTTCTGCTAGGACTACTCTGCTAAGCCTGTTGCATTTGTCACCTCTCTAACCTGAAGATATTAAGAGCAAATCCAAGCAAGATTTCCACCACCACCCTCCCCCCCCACTGCTGCCAGTATGAAAGATGACTGGGTTAAGAATCTGGTTGCATTTGGCAAATGTCATTTATTTTCTACCTAGTGGATCAGAAATTTGTGCAGGAGCACCAAGATCCTTCATAGCTGGAATATGAATTTGGAAAACAACACAAAATTCTGTGGAGATGCTATACTATGTCACTGCATGCAGTTACATGCTCTAATTTTAGTTAGTGCTACTGTAATTTTCTCAAAGATACGTAGGAGGATATCTTAGCAGCAGCTATATCCAGACATATGCCAGTCATTATAACAGAATATGGTTTTGGAATTGCCTCTTAACTGAAGTGAAAGCAGAGTGAACAACATAAGATTAATCAACATAAGATTCATCAAATAACCATTTGCTTATTTTTCTGCCTGAAATAGCCAACATTTATTTTAGTGAGCTTGTCACAAACTTATGAAGACTGGTCAGCATTTTTATTTCATGCAACTCATTTCTTCCACTTTAAGTAGTCTTCATTTACCTGTTTACAATCAAAATGGAAAGCACAAGTACAAATTATTTTTTGACTGTGGGCAATACCACTTCATCTGTAATTGAATACACAGGCAGTAACTCAGTCTCTGTATTGTTGTTGCTGCTGTTCATAAACCAACAAGCTCTTGTGGTTTGTGTCACCACTAGAAAACCAAAGCTGAATTACAGCCTTGCATTCAATCTCTGTTGTGTACAGAATTGCCTTTTTTTTTTTCCCCAGAAAGTGCAATTTAGAGACATGGGATCTAAAGACCTATAAAATATATGTCATATCAGTACCAAAAGTCAAAATCTTGAGTATTCAAAAGAAAAACAAGATATAAAGACATTTCAAAGTATATCCAGATCTCTGAAGATTGCAGAATGCTTTCATTAATTTTCCAAGAACTTTACAAAAGCAACATTCCACATGATCCCTCCAGAGTTAATCAGACACTGGGTCACATCAAAGAAGGGGAGCTGGAGTAAAGGAAGAAAAACAAAGATGAGGAAAAAAACCCCATATGTTTATGATCTGTGGAAAGATGAATAGCAACCACCTGACATATAAAGATGGTGGAACCTTTTGCTTTATGAACTTACACAAAAATTACTCTTTCAGTAAGGTTTAATTTCAAACTAAACTCAAGAATGCTGTCCCAAAGTTGCAGTAGAGGGTTAGAATCACATATTCCCTCATCTTATTTCTGTCTCTGCTACAGATTACTTGACAAATTAAAATCTATTTGATCACAATCAAGTACTTGAAGTAACTTCAGGCTGGGAATATGTTTATGTTCACATGTTCTCAAACTGCTGCAATATTTGGCACTTTTCCAAAACCAAGTACCCTAGAAAAATTACATGTGGATAACATATTTTGAACTAATGCTATACATATGCAATAAGTACAGCACAGAGGGCTCAATTGAAACAAATTAAATCTTAACATTCATTTAGACAAACCATCTGATGAGAAACTTTGCTTTGACTTGTTTATTGATATACATTTATTTCAGGTCTCCAAACGTAGGCTGCAAGCAACAAGAAAAATATCCTCAAGTAGCGTTCCTGTAAATAGAATCTTTACAACAGGTGTCAGTTCTTGGACAATGGAAATAAGAAGCCTGTTTGAATTCAGTGATGCAATTTAACAAAACTGTTAGTTTCATATTCATAGCAGGAGTCCCAGGCAAACAATAGTTTGACAACAGCAAAACACTGAGTTGCATAGCAACCTGCATGTTCTGCTGGGCACCATACCTTGTTATGCAGAAGACAATTACAATTGAAGGTTGATGTGAAAGAAGTTCTGTTATGTTGCAAATATTTTGCATGATGGTGCAGAGAGTCACAGGTGGTGAGGGGTGTTTATTTACTCTTGAAAGTTAGTCCTTGCAAGGATTCTTAGGGATTGCAAAGTACAAGTCCATCTATAAAAAGTGCAGAAGCTCTAGGAGCTTTGGGTTTGTATCAGATTTTAAGAGGATGTTAAAAAGGCAGTTGCATTTTAAATGGAACTCCAGTTAAATTCGATTGTAGCTTAAGAACAGTACATAAAATATTTTTCTGGGTCAGACTTAAGATTTACGAAGAAAAAAAAAATCCACACACTCCAGTGCTAAGAAGTTGAATTTCCCTAGCTGTGTAGTCCCCTAATCTGGCTGCATTTAATGAGAAATAGAAGAAAAGCAAGAAAAGGTTTTTTTTTTTACCTACTACTAATGAAAATATCCCAGTCCATGGGATACGAAAAGTAACTGCAATTGTGTTTAGATGCTACATAGGGTCCCAACATTACTATTTAGTCACCAGACACCTTCTTTTTTTTTGTTGTTTTTTTGTTTTTTTGCACAAAGCATTTAGATATATAGATATACAAAGATATAGCAATGAAGAGATAAAATTTCTATGGAATGTATGAAGGGCAGTTGTCTCCTACTGTGGCTTTGATTCCTCCCCCTGCCAATAACAGCACTTGTCTTACAAGGCTTCTGTGCTTGTGTAGGTGAAAATCTTCCCCAAATCACAGATGGGTTTCAAAGATTAAGTGTTGCCTGCTGTAGATGGTACTGGGATGAAAAATGAGACCTTCTAAATTTTAAATCTGTGAAAACTCCCGAAGTTTCCAATCAAGCATTGAAACTTTGCTATTTTGAAAAGCCTTTGCATGTTTAAGAGAAGCATAAAAGATGCTTTATGGCATTTTAAAAGTTAGAGGTTCAGTCTCCTGGATTTCAAACGCATCCTCTTAACATTGTAGTTTCTGAGAAAAGAGCAGTATATTTAATCTTCAACTAATAAGATTTCAAAGGAGAAAAGTAATTTTTATAAATACAGAATCTCAGGATTTTAACTTACAAATTTCTGAAATACAAAATGGAATTTGTCTTGCAAGTGTATTTCAGAAGTACTCAAAAACGTGCAACTACATGCAAAACAGATGGCAATATATACAATAAAAGCAATTTAAGTGCTTGTTGAAAGCAGGAATATAGAAATATTTATACATACAAGCACATGCTTATTAAAGAATTCAACTGCACATTCTTATAATCAAACAATGGCTTCTAAACAGATAAATAAACCTGTCAATATTCAAAGGTGCCTTTTTAATTGATATGGAGACAAAAATGTTAGTTCACAAGTATTAACGACTCACCTTTTCTCCAAAAATGTTTTAAAAACAGAACTATGAAAAAATTGCATCTCAACATGAAATATGCATCAGAACAATACAGATTCAAATCTGACCTGTATTTCAAGTAAGAGAGAATTAAGTCTTTAATGTGCATACATTTTTTCTTCTCTGCACACCAGTTTATATGAGATGCTGACTGTCATGCTTTTTATGCTCAAAACCACGGAATGCCTGTATTGTGCAGCTTAAATCAAATCACTCACATGCCCCATTTTTAGTCTGGGCAAACTGGTAGATTGCATAAATAATTGCACCGTGAGCTTTGCATAATTCAATTTGTATGAACTGTGCTCATTTAGAATAGAGGTTTTCAAACTCCAAGGCCTTAATAACCCTTAAGAAGGCCAGCAATGGTCAGTGCAGAGACTGAAGTGGAAGGGCTCAAATTAAAACTGGCTGTCTTGAATATTTATGATATAGTAGCAAATCTGAGCTGTTCAAGAAACTTGAAATCCAAATTTAGAATCACAAAGATTTTCATTTATAATGTTAACATAGCCTTAGGCACCATTATAAGAAAAGTTCTTAGAGCTTTGAAGAACATTGCCATCAGTTTTCTGAGGCTTAACTTTTTACTGGAATTTTTAGTAATGAAACAGCTCCTAATGCTTCCAAACCTGATCTCAGAGGAAGTTTACAACAGAGAGAGTTTAACAGTGGGAAGTTTAACAAGGAACTTCAGCCTGGTCATTTTCTTCACAACTGTTATTAAGCAGCATCTACTCAGCATCCATACAACACTAACACAACCATGTATTGGTATTACAGTTTACAAACTGATGAGATAGATGCTGGGTAGATACCCAGAGCAGAAAAAGAATTCTCCTCCATGTCAGGGAGATTCCAAAAGGTTCAATAATATTACATAGAAGAAGACATTCTCTAGCTTTGTATGCTCTAACTTAAAAGACCCCAAGAACAAGAACTTACAGACATGGATGACCATAAATACACAGCACTGATGAAAGGCTACTCTACAGACACACAGATCAAGGTTTTATACAAGAATATAATTATCTAGGATATTTTTAATGCATTATGTTTGTGAAGAATTGAACTATGAAATTGTCATTTAAGTTCTAATTCACATGCTGTTTATGGCTGACTCATATTGTATCATCACTTCTTCCACCATAGTTTTATACTTGGAAACCTACTTCAAAACCATTCAATTTTCTCCATAGTTTTCTGAGAATGATCTAAACTTCTTTGCAAACCAAATTATGGGCATTGTCCTTTCTGTTATTTGCTTCTAATAGATTGCAAAGAAAAGCAGGATATAGAACAATGGAGAAATCAGGAATAGGGAGCAGTGGGATTTCTGTGATACACTTCTTCCAGACTTGAATGTCCAGAAAAGACACAGAAACATGTTACCATTAAAAAGAGCAGGCCTGCTTTTAAGCTGTGGCAGGGACAATGTCATATCCAGACACAGAACAACATTTCAGTCAAAATAGATAGCTTCTAGACATTAAAATAGGGATTTCATAGTATATATAATCAATATATGCTGCTTTGAGAATAACTTTATGGTTCACCCTATTAGTTTAGACACAGAACACCTCAGATGTATGACTTCACACATGTCAGGGTAAAGTCAGGCCAAGACAGTCTGATATGCTCTCACTTTCCACTAAAACCAGACTCCAGAAAATACACTACCACAAAGGAAAGTTAATTCATCATTTCAAGTTTGCCAAGAGACTGACAGAGTCTGGGTCAAGTCATTTGGAGCTGTATCCTTTCAACTACTACAACTTTCTGAAAACTGACAGAATTCTAGTAGCTCAACACAGTTTACCAGCTGGCCTTTTAACTCCTGAGTGTCAAATGTAAAAATCTTAGCAGCTCATGAAGGAAAAAAATGACTATTTCTCGGGTTCCATTGAATCATAAGATGCTTATATTCAAAATAATAATTCTAATTGGGTTTCTTTAGAGGTCCTTCAGTGCTATGCACACTTTGTACCTTTGGAATTTCATATTAAACATTTGTTAAATTGGAATACTACTTGATGTACAATATTAGGGTATAATGGCTCCCTATTCTCTTTCTACAATATTATCTTCTTTTCATAAGCCTATTGCTCATGCTTTCCCCTTTAATGTCACCTTCTCTCTGCTTCATTATTTCTTAGACCACTTATATAACATGCTGGCACAGAAAAGATGCTTCACTGTGGTGCCATGCAAATGCCAGCTGCATCACATCCCCCATATGCCCCTTGAGACTCTCTTGCTTTGCAAAGAGCTGCTTCCCCTTGACTCAAAATTACAGAAGAAAAAGAAGGTTTACCATCAGAAATCTGACAGTTTTAGATTTGCATTCTGGGAATTTGCATGTATCCTATTAAAACCTATTTGGCACAGGTTTAGAATGTATATGTTGACAGCTAACTTACAGGGTTAACACTGTAATTTTATAAATGCAAGCATTCTTATAATTACTCCTCCCAAGCTGACATCTGATATTCCTGATAGACAAAGACAAGCAGTTGCTTCAAGAAAACATCAATAGATACCATTTTGTAGGCAAATGCACTCCAGGAGAGTCTTGTCTATTTTTGGACCATTAACAGCCAGTCCAGGTTTCAAATGCTAAACTTAATTAGAGTGGAGTTTACTAAGTGTTCTAAATGAGATGTCTTGCACAGGCAGTGATCTCAAAATGGAAAACTCTTCTCAGCTATTTTATAGGAAATACAATTGATTACTTTGTGATTTAGGGGCCACAAATCAGTCAGCACTGAATTAAATTTGAGTCATACTGATAAAATGAAAGAAAACTGAAATTTTACAGGGTTTTAGCATTAGAGTGAATGGGAAAAATCAAGACTATTTGTTGGATAAAGGCACAAGGTATTTTAATATTGAAGGCTGCAGTCTAGGGAAATATTTCAATTTCAACCTGCATCTGATTTCTTACAGCAAAATTTTTTTGAAAGGTTAAAAGACATTTTGGAAATATTGAAAACTTACACACTCTACAGATTTTAAAGATGCTTGCTGCACTAGCAAATGTTTATTCTGTTTAAGTTTTCATCAGCATCTGTAGGGTTTATGTGATAGAATTCCAAGTGATGGATGCTATGCAAGCAGACATTAGTATTTTATGTAAGATTCCACTGCAGTATACCAGTAAGGGACACATACCAGAAATGAAGGACAGAATGCTTTGGCAAAACAGATTGTGACAATAAATTAATTAGAAGAAAAAAATATTAAAAAATCAGTCAATTATTTTTCTTTGGAAAGAATGGAAGTGAAAGAAAACTGCACCAGTGCTACCACAGATTTTATTTTCAAGTATCTAAATTAGATTAAGTATGTTTAAAGGAAACTGCCCAATTTATTTGTATTTAACATCATCAAGGCTTTTTCTGCTGAAATTACAATTCTATTACTGTATGTATACTTGCACCACATCTTCCAGTTCTGAAGACCCATTGCTAGGAAGGGAATGAAAGAAAATATCAGTTGAACTAGTAGAAACCTCTGATAATGTTTACAGAAGCAATTATTTTAGATGATGCAGATTATAGGGTTTTAACAGTATTTTCCTCTTTCTAGATCCACTGGTGAAACATTTGAATTCTAGCATAAGAAACCCTTTTTGCTAGGATTGCTGGGGTTCACCTATATGTGAGTGTAAAAGGTATGGAAGCTGGCGCCTCAACATTATACAACAATAAAAAAAAGATTTTCTTTGGACTTTTCAAAAAGTAACCTCTAGCAGGGATAGAAGTCTCCCAGGTTTCTGAAATCTAATTTATAGAAATCTTGAACCACTTTTTTCTTTTTTTTTCGCTCCCCCCCATAGGCTTGAAAAAAGCATCCTACAAAGACATTTATTGCACTGTAAATATTTTACCAACAGCCTGTCAGAAAAAGGACACTCCTGATCCTGGATTATTTTTCCCCTTTACTATGCTCACTATTCTGTTGGTCTGGGACTCTTTCACCAGATGTTTAGAAACATTTGACATCCTCTGCCCAGGCCAATTCACCAGCCAGGGCTGTAATTCCCTGGAAGACTGGCTGTTGGCACCCCTGGCAGTAATTAGTGCCCCAAGCAGTTCTGGTCCTTACCTCCTGAGACACTGCTTTTGTGCAGGGCTGTTCAGAGCTTCACACTCCACATGAATTATAATTTATAGCTTTCATGACACTCGAGTACATATGGCAAAAGACTTTGATGAAGAATTCCTTTACCAGTTCAGTTTTCAGCCAGGCACTTGTATCTTGCTATTGCAGTTGCCTTATGTGTTACCAGGACTAACAACATCATTAAGAAGCCTACACAAACCTTATGCTGTGGTTTTCATTTTTACATGTTCATATGATACAAAAATGATGTCTACAATATTTCTCATAGAGCTGAGGGTGACAGTGGAGCTTGAGAGGGTCATTTACTAGATGAAAGTCATTTCTCAAATATTCAAATGCTTGGCAGAGAGCTTTAGGGGATCAGAAAATCTACAGTTTACTATTCAGAATTCTTTATTCAGGAAAGAAATTGAGTGTCTCAAAAAAATACTTCCAGGATTTAATCCATCCCACTTTTACCCTGCTGGGTAACACACATATCAGGTCTTCCATGGTTATATGGTGCTCTAGTATCTGACATGGATACTCTTCCATATGGATATTTTTATTTTAAAAACTAAGCTTGACTTACCTAGGCAATATTCCTAGTTGTTGCAATTAACTTAAAACAAAGCAAATACCCCAGGAAGCATCAAAAGTGCTGAAATACACTAGTGGGTTCAGTCCTGAAGGTTATTACCAGCTTTTCCCTCTAATGGATACTAAAACCAGTACCAGCTTCATGGAATCTGTTAGATTTAGACTTTCTTGATTAGATTAAAGAAGCTGCTAGGAGACTGTAATGAGAAAAGCAAGTTTTTTTTAAGACTTGAGACCTGGAATATAAACAATCATCTCCATCCCAGCTTTATAGACCAAAGGAAAACAACCTAATAGAGATTTTAGAAAAAGTTGTACTTGTCTGCATCCTCTTTCCATTCTTTTGGTAACAGATGCATAACTAAGATGGTGCACTTGTATCAGATGAAACAAATAACAAGTAAGAAAAAAGGTAATTTGTTATTCTTTAAAATTCATAGTAGATTCAGAAATTCTGAAAATATACAGAATGTTTGAGGTAGTTACAATCTCTTTAAAAATCCTTTCATATCCCCATGAATGGTTCATGGATAAACAATTGAGAATTAAATGTTTTGCAGAAGATGTTTTCTTTTAGCCATTTCATAACTCAGCAACTAACCAAAGAGAGGAAATAAGATAGAATAAGCATTAAAGTTCAAGAAGTTTGGGCTTTGAAATGCCAGGATGGAGTAGTAATAGTTAAGAAATCAGGGAAGTTTATGAAAAAAACACATGTTTGCAAACAAAACACATGTCAACACACAGAGCAACTATAAATAATTAAGAGATTTCCAATCTAGGCAGTCTTGATCAACTTGCACAACTATCAGCCCCAACTGCTTAGAGGATGGCACAGCTGACAGGGATGCTCACTTAGGCAAACCAAGACTATAAGCTTGTGATGGACTTGTGACTGTATTAAAAGACAAGTATCAGGAAACTGAATTTATGCTAGTAAAACACAATGACAACTGTCACAAGTTTGTAACTTATTCCGTACTTAAATAGGCTTACAATGAATTCAAAGTAGAGAACTGACCAGTTGGCAGTATCCTAACTTAATATAGCAAGAATTAAAAAGCAAGAAAAAGATGTTAACTGCTCCTAAATCTAAGGAAGAAGGCATAAAAGCACAGCCACATATAGGGTTATTTAATAAGTGGCAACATAAACAACCCTGTCATCAAAGCCATCTTGTTTGCTAAGAATAAATGCTTGGCAAGCCAGATGCTTTCAATTCATTCACTTCAAGACAGCCCTTTGATAGTTGATTCTTAGTTTCCTTAAGGTATTGGCACAACTATTGAGTTCTGTGTAGTTAAAGCTTTTCATGCTTGTTATCCAGTTCATCCCAGGTGAGTTCAGTGACAGATACGGAGGCTAGAGATGCAACTTCTGAAAACATCACTGTTTTTTTTCTAATTTAAAAGCTCTTTCAGTCTGCATGACTGTTCTGATCATTATGCTATGGGGAGAGAAAACTAGACCATTGGAGATTCTGACATGATAGAAGAATCTATACATAGAACACATTATATTTCTCTAAACACTTGTTAGCTAATTCCCATCTGTGCTGCTCCTAAAATACATTCAAACTCCATTTCTTGATGTATTTAGACTGATAAAAATGATGCATCAGTTGGGCACACATACACTATTCTAGCATCAGCTGCACTGCTTGTGATAAGAACCTAAAAGGTTGTGTTTATCATAACAGTCTGAGCTGCACTGATCTAATAATTACAACAATCACATGACACTCCTAGAAGCCTGGCTTCTCAAATTCAGATGTAGATGTACAAACATGCACACGTATAACATACATACACATACAAGAGCATCAAAAAAAATCAAGGCAGTTTCTTTACATCTGAAGATACAAACCACTTTAAATAAAATGTAAATTTGCGAACTTTGGTTTCTTTTCAGAGTTATCTTATTAAACATTTCTGAACTGCCAGAGGCAAAGAAAAAGATAAAATTCTTATAGAAAACAGACAAGAAAATAGTAAGGCAATGAAAACATTCTTTTAAGAATCCCTGAAAGCAAATATGCCTGGCAAAATTAGATTCCAGGGATAATCTCAAAGCTTTATAAACTCCTTACTGCTCTCAGTGCAGGACAGCTCAAGAACAACAGAAACAGAGAAATCAGCAGATGTTTGTTGGTTACAAAGTATCATGAAATATTATGGTAAACTTTTTGAAGAGAAAAAGCTTTTTTTTTCTTTGTGAAAGAGATCAGAATCCCAGAGAGTATGAAGGAGAATATAAGGCTACACAGCTGTGTGACAAACAGGAAGGAAAAATTGGATGAGTACTGTTGACCCAGAAGTTGACTGTTACAGTAATAACTTTTGGCCTGATGGCCTGAAAATTAGATGAACTTGTTTTCAGTTTGGCAAACTGAGATGGTTGATGCTTCTATGGTCACTTATTTAAATGACTTTACAGTGACTGGACCTACTATATGTTAGTGGAAGACAATTGTCTGATACAGTTTTTCTACTTGTCCAGTATCTGCTCTTGAATACACCCAGAGAAAGAAATTACATTTCCTGCCTTAGTCTAGCCTTTTCCTTATAAAACTATTTGGTACACATACCCCAACCTTTAGTCATTATTTAACTAAAAGGAGTTTAACTTTTTTTTTTAGATCAGTGAGACTGACATTGCTCTGGCAGAATTTGCAGTCACTTGTCCAAGTCAAGAATATTTCTAAATACAGAGACAGCAGATTTTCCTTAAGAATACAACTGAGCTGGGTTATATAAAACATTCTACAAAGAATATTTCCTCTTACGGGGTAACCCGCAGCATGAAATTAAATGGCACTTGACATTACACCTACCATTTTGTTACACCTTGGCTAGTGTAAGTTGCACTTGCCTACATCCCATGCTATACATGGGATAAATGCATATCATTACACTTTGGAGACTGTAAATAATAAATAATACTCTATGAAAAGTAAAATGAGTAACTCTTTCATAAGCTTGTGTGCATAATGACATTCAAGAGGAAGATGAAAAGAATATAACCTGCCAAATATAGGCAACATAAGAGGAGGAATAAAAGAAGGTATTTAAAAAAGGTATAAAAGTGCCAAAAAAAACCCCCCAGAAAAACCCAGAAAGACTTCCTTTCAAAAAGCAAATAAAAAGATATAGGAAAAAACCCTCAAGTAATCATGTGACTTTTGTTTTAAAAAATCATATTCTGATGGGCCAAGCATCCTAGAAGCATCAATCTAATCTGGGAATATCAACCTTCTGAAAGCTTACAACCCATCTTGTATTCATTTGTATGGAAAGATAAAATTAAAAGAGGAAACAAATATACTCCAGAATTCTTCCTAAAACATTTATGTTCTTTCTTACAGAAGCACTGACCAATTAGATGCTGGACAGGTATAGGTAGACATGCATGTAACTACTTCTGCATTCACTGATAAAACACTAACAGATCTGATATGTCAATTCTGCTGAAGACGTGTGACACGTAGAAAAGAAACAATTGTCGTTCCACCTTTTTTCTTCTGCAAACAAAAGCTGGGTTGTTGAGTTCTATTTTTGCCAGAAATGAAATAATGATTAAGTTTAGTGTCTCGTTCAAGCATGTACAATTTTTCAGTAGGTTTTGTTTTATGAAGTGGATGAATAAATTCTGCTTTTTTTTTTTTTTAAATTCCCTCTTCTCAGCCATGGTTCTGTAAGTTCATATACCAAAAATAAATAAATAAATAAATAAAATAAATCAAAACAGAACAATCCATTTGAGCAAGCTACTACAAATCTTAAAAATGCTTTGACATAACAAAAACTTTAATGTAACTAAAAGAATGTCAGCTAGAAGATTGTCCCATTATCACTAACAGTTTAGCACTCTGCATTTCATATACATTATCTGTAATAGCACACAACTATGTACTTTACAGTTTAGAATTTATGATACTTCCTATAATATCCACAAAGCACTTTTACAAACTAAGGGCTCAGATTTTCTTGATAGTAGATATTTCAAATTAGGTGCTGAAAACATCTAACATTGCATGCCTCTAGAAGTGTGCCCTAAATGTAGTTGTATGAGGCTCCTTGATGAAGAAAGCATCCACTAGTCAAGTAGACACTCAACACAAATATTCTTTGCCTTTTGTTATAGAACTTACTGCTGTGATTCTAAAGATTTCTCAAAAAAAACCCCCAACCAGTCAGAGCTATTATTTATTAATGGCAGAACATCCCAAATTAGGTGTATTTTTTATTCCTAAATGCTGCCACCAAAGATGCATTCTTGAGGAAACAGTTCTGAGCAGTAAAATGTGGTATTTAGAAATGAATCCTCAAATTTTCCATTTACTTTCTTGCTTTGGTGTACAGATCCTCCAATGAAGAGGAAAGCACAGCTTTCAAGACAGAAGGAATTCCATTCATCTAGTCCTGCATAAGAACACCTTGACACTTGGGCTCCTAAAAGGTAATTTTTTCAGATGAACAGATGAGATGTAATTAATATATCCCATAAGTTAAGCATTTTTTCCTCATAACAGCTTCATAGTCATAGATTAAGATCTGAAACATTACTGAAACATTAGTATTTAACTGTTGTTTCATATTTAAATTGAATTAATGAATTTCAATTAGGTGAAATGATTTTCTGGTGACTCATTATTGGGGTCTATGTTTAATCTCATTAATATTGTTCACAGATGCCAATGGGAATGAGGCAACCCGAATGAGATCATATGAAATCACTTTATTATGTACTTGTAAAAATTACAAGATTTTGAAACTGACATGAATAACCCAAGATGCAAAGGAGATGTTAATCAGCTATTTTCAAATCTCCTTGTACCATGGACACACTGTAGAAAGCAAGAACTGTGGGTAAGTGTACCAGTGAAAGACACTGCTTCATGATTTCCATGAAATAACATGCACTGTTTTAAGTACCCTATCTCCCTTGAGAACAACAGTAATTACATGCTAATTCATTTTAATGCTACCACATTATCAACTGATAATCATGCAATTAACTGAAGTCACCACCAAGGAGTGTGAAGAGGTCAGAGAATCAGAGCATACTCTGGTAAGTAATGAGATCTTTAAATCAATGGGGTGTTTTAACAAGAGCTAATAGAGAGATTTAAGGGGTTGTGTAATAATGATAAAGACTGACATCAACATTAGATGGTAAACGGACAGATAACACTGCAGAAATAACATAGATAAACTATGGCAGCTAAAAGTGAGAGAATCCCAGCCAACTAAATTATATCAGCACCTTCAAAATTTCAATTAATTAGATGAAAACCAAAAGGTTTCAAAAGATGACTGGGAAATGTGAAGATGGAAGCCTGGAGAATTGACAGAAAACTTTGTAAGAAAAGATTTTGCTTTTCTTGTCCTTATATCCATCTGGATCTTTTAGGAGACATTGTTAAAAAGCATTAAGAGAAATTGATCAATCCCCTCTACTTCCAAAATTTGCAAAGGCGTGTACCACTTTTACCGGAAAGTAATCCAGAAATTATTGTTTCTGCAACTTCTAGAAGTCATTCTGTCTGCTGCTTTTCACCTCCCCACATACATGATTTTAGCTTCTGAATCAAGATGCTGGCTTTTTGTTTGTTTGTTTGTTTGAAGACTCCAGAGCGAGGGAGCACATAACCGATGCATCTTTTAATAGGATTTTTAAGCCCATTCAACACAAGTTAGTTGCTAGGTCAATGAAAAGCTTCAAGTATTTTTAAATCTTTTCCCAGTAAATTAAACCCTTCTTCTGGAACCCATAAAATATCGGTGGTAATGACTTTTCCATTTCCTCACACCAACACCTGATTAATTATTGGTACTTTGAATCCCTCCCCTTTTGCCCCAACTACTGTAATGTACTCTGTTCCCAAAATGTGCCCTTGGGGACATTTAAAAACATAGGGTTTTCTTCTTTTTTTTCTACCCCATTATCCATCAAAAAAAGCATATTCTTCCTCCTGGGGTCCCAAATTTAAATTTATCAAGATCTCTTCCTCTCCTAGTCAGTACCATACTCCCCTTATTAGTTAGTCACCGGCCAATCTTTCCTTCGCCTGGGGCGCTCCCCCCCCCCCCATTGTTCTCGACAGGGACATTCTCTCTCGTGTTGAGCCTTAATCACTTGCAAATGTTTCCTTCGCCTGGGGCATTCCCTTTTTCAACGACCTTCCCCCCCCCCCCCCCCCCCCCCTCCCCCCCTCCACCTCCCCCCACCTCCCCCCCCCCCCCCCCCCCCCCCCCCCCCCCCCCGCCCCCCCCGCCCCCCCCCCCGCGCGGGCGGCCCCCCCCCC
>JAOEGS010007539.1:0-36105 GCA_025447755.1 Corythornis vintsioides | reverse complement strand
GGCCCTGGGGGGCAAGAGGATGGGGCCAGACTCTGGGCAGTGGTGCCAGGGCCAGGACAAGGGGCACCCACTGGCACTCAGGAGGAGAAAGTTCTTTAGTGTGAGGGTGTCAGCCAGGCTGCCCAGAGAGGTTGTGGAGTCTCCTTCTCTGGAGAGGTTCCAAACCCTCCTGGACACTGTGCTGCTGGGCCCTGCTCTGGGTGACCCTGCTGGATGGAGCAGGGGGGTGGTACCAGATGATCCCCAGAGGAATCACCCCCACCCTGCTGGGGTTCCATAACGCCTGGCACAGCCCAGGCCTGTCTCCTGCCTGGCAGTGGGAAGCTGAGCTGTGCCCGCTGAGCGCTGCCGGCGATTCTCCCCAGGGCCGGACTGAAGGCGGGCGACGTCGTGCTGGAGATCAACGGGCAGGCGTCGCGCCGCGCCGAGGACGTCTACGAGGCGGTGCGGACGCAGCAGAACCTGGCCTTGCTGGTGCGTCGTAGCTATGACACCCTGCTGGTGAGCGTTGTGCCCGAGGTGACGGAGTAGCGGCGCTGTCACCGCGGCGTTGTCACCGTGGGCTGCTGCGGGCGACGGCCGAGCGCCGAGGATGCGGGACTGAGCTGCGTCCAAGCTGGTCAGGGAGAGACTGAGCTTCTGGGGAACTGAGTGGGCCAGGCAGGGGACCTGGTGTCTGCGGGGAACTCACGGTGACTGTACCCCTCTGTTCTCCAATAAAGCACTTTTCTAGGCCCCCCTCCCCCCACAGTGCCTTGTGGCCTCCTGTGGTCACCGAGGGGAGGTTGGGCCTTGTAGTCCCTGCACCTCATGCCAGTCCTCATACCAGGCCTCACAGTGAGGTTGGAGCTCACTGCCTTTGCCCAGGGATGTCGGTGGCACCCACAGAGCCCGGATCCATCTCCACCAGGGTGACACATAGGCACCTGTTGAGCCATGGCTCCTAAGTCCACCTCTGCTAGAGTGGAGCTGCCCTGGTTGGCCCTCCCCAGTGTGCCAGCCCAGCTGGTCCCTGGCAGCACACACATGGCTGTGCCCATGAAGCCAGGGGGGTGACTAAATACCTGTCTAGTCACATGGCTGCCACAGGGAGCACTGCAGATCCTCTACGATCTGCACCCACAAAAGCAGCTTTCTGAGCCATGGGTGAAAGCCCTGAAATGCACCAGGCTGGGTCAGAGCAGCTGGAAAGTGACTGGTGGGAAAGGACCTGGGGTTGACAGGCAGCTGGATATGAGCCAAGGAACAAGGACAGGGCAAGAGGAACTGGCCTCACATTGCCACAGGGGAGGTTTAGTTGTATACGGGGAGAAATGTCTTTTCAAAAGGATTGTCCAGGGCTGCTCAGGGCAGGAGTGGAGTCCCTGTGATCCCTAGAGGGATTTCCAGGCTCCTCGTGGAGCTGTGGTGCTGCAGGACATGGGTCAGTGGTGCCCAGGCAGTGCTGGGTAACAGATCAACCTGCTCCTCTTTAAAACCAGAAGGATTCTATGAGAGGAGTGTTGGTGCTGGACTCTGAGAGGGCTGGGCAGTGTCTCGCTCTGGTGTTTGGTGGGACCCTGTCTTGGGGCTGTACGTGCCTCATTGGCCTATCTCTGCAAGCCCAGCCTCTGTCTGTCCTCCAGCACCATTCTCCCACGCACTCAGCCTGGCCCCTGGGGACAGGGCCGGGGCCCTCCCTGTGCTCTGCAGCTGGTGGCCCAGAGCCCAGGCAGCCCTTCTGGGAAGGAGCAGCTCCGGTCGTTCCTTGTCTTCCTGGAAGAGCCACCGCTTGTCTCAGGTCCTGCCAGGGCAGCGGGCGGCTCTGCAGCTGGGGCTGCCTCAGGGGCAGGAACGCTCGTGTGGAGCCAGACCCACCCGTGATGGGGCTCCCGAGCCCTCGGCCCGGCCTGTTATTCTTGGAGATGAAGGAGGCACAGTTCGCTGGGAGCTGCGGCAACGGGGCTGCAGCCACCACTCCCCCCGCGCTGCCCGCCAGAGAACAGGCCTCCTTTCAGCAGATGCTGGCGGGGAAATGCCCGAGACGCCGGACGTGTTTCTCGCATAGCTGTGCCGACAGCGCTGACCGCGGGGCACTGACCGTGGGGCCCCGGCCGAAGAGCTTTCCGCTGTCTGCAGCCAGCACCCACCCGGCCGCCCGCTGCCATTGCCTCCTGCCCAGCAGCCACAGTGGGGCTGGTGCCGCCTCCTGGTGTCTCACCCGTTGCCCAGGGAACCAGAGCGCCTGGACATGGCATGAGAGCGCCAGCAGCTCCCTCGGGCCTTGTTTCTTGTCCTCGGGCCTGGCTCCAGGTGTCCTCTGCCCCAAGCATCTCTTCCCTCAGTTTCTCTGCCCCTGGCTCTGCTCATTCCATGCCAGTCGAGGCAGCCCCCCTGTTGTGGGACTGCAGCACTGTGGGCCATGGAATCAGTCTGGCTGGAAGAGACCTTTAAGAAACCATCGAGTCCACCCACCCCCAGATCTGCCCAGGCACCACTGCCCCATGTCCCTCAGCACCACAGCTCCACGGGGGCTTGGAAACCCCTCCAGAGGTCACGGGGACTCCATCCCTGCTCTAGCACAACCCTGGAGGGGGAGAAATTGTCCCTCAGCTCCAACCTCAACCTCCCCTGGGGCAACTTGAGGCCATTTCCTCTTGTCCTGGTGCTTGTTCCTGGGGAGCAGAGCCTGACTTCCCCTGGCTTCACCCTCCTGTCAGGAGCTGTCTGAGCCAGAAGGTCTTGAGAATTATTCCTGCCCTGCTCCTCCTGGCCACACTAGTACTGGCTCAAGCCAGGATGCTTGTGGCCTTCTCGTCCACCTGGGCCACAGCCTCCCTGTGGGATTCCTGTTCAACAGCATTTGCAGGTGGGTGCAGGGGATGGTGAGTGAGGGGGGCAGCTCCCGGGCTCTGTGCTGCAGAGTGCAGGAATGTGTTGGCCAACCCTGTGGGTTGTACCGTGCCTCCCAGCCCTGCTGGGCACCTTCTACACCCCAGAGAAGATCTAGCAGCCATTGGGAAAGAGAACCGACAATTTATAGATGAAATAAAATTACAGCCAGGGGGTGGGCGAGGGAGCCGCTGGAGGCGGCTCTGGCCAGGCAGCCACCTTGCCCCCACAGAGGGGTCTCGGTCGGGCTGCGCGGGGCTGTGAGTCCTTGTGTGGGTGGTGGGTGCTGGGCCCCTGGGGGGGCTGCGGGGCTGAGAGGAACCAGGGCTGAACAGAGGGGTGGGAGGTGGTGTGCAGCTGGTTTGGCAGGGACTGGGAGCAGAGCAGGGCACGGTGTCAGTATGGGACCTCCCATGTGCTGCAGCCCAGGGCACATGGCCACAGGGTCTTCTAGCCAGTGGTTGGAGCAGTGGCCCCAGGCTGGGGGGGTGCCAGTGTGTGGTAGCTCCAGCACCAGCTCCCCGAGGTGGGGATGAGTCCCGGGCAGTCCGTGGCAGGGCTTGGCAGAAGCAGTGCCAGGCAGGAGGCCTCCCTGCCAGCCCCTCAGCAGCTTCCCCCACCCATGGGGACTGAGGGAGAGGGGTGCCCGTTGTCCTACGAGATCTGGTTGTTGAGCTGACCTGGGTACTGCTCGAACCGCCTGTTGGCCTCCTCGCTGAGCGCATCACCTGCATGGGCAGAGGTCAAGAGCTGTTGGCTCCAGTGCTGCCAGCACCTCAGCTCCTGCCCAGCTGTCCCCAGAGCCCAGCCCCTGCCTCCCCACCTCACCCTGGCCAGCCTGCCCCCTGCTCCGGCACTCCCCACAGCCCCCTTGCTGCCCTCCTCCTGTGGCACCCCTGCCCCCCCTGTGCCGTGCCCAGGGTGGTTACCAATGTGGCAGCTGTGCACCCAGATGCGGTGCCCGTCGTACTTGCAGTTGCATTTCATGGCATTGTTGGTGAAGTCGCTCTCTGCCACCTCAAAGTTGGGGTTGATCACGATCTGTGGGGGTGACAGTGGTGAGGTTCACAGCCCCCTGCCCTGTGCCTTCCCTCCTTGGCCTTCCTGGCCTCAGTGGAGCTGCTGCCTGTGACATGGCCCCAGCCCCTGGCCCAGCAGGACCCATCTCCCCATCTGCAATGGGATGTGCTGGAGGACTCGAAGGATCCTACAGCCACTGCTGTTGTGGGATGGCCCTGGCACTGTGCCCCCCATGCCCGTGAGCAGTGTTGCTTAGGCTAAAGTGTGCCTGAGCTGTTCAGCTCAAGCCTCACACGTCTCCAGGCACAAGAACAAGCCTTGTCCCACACCAGCACCCACTGTGACCATCCTGCCCAGAGAGCAGGGGAGAGAGCACCACAGGGCTGGGGTGTGGGGAGACCTGGGGCCGCAGGGGCAAAGGGTGGGATTGCAGGGGGAGGGCTGCAGGAGGGTCCTGGGGTGGCTCAGCTGCAGCACCTGCAGGATGTAGTTTCCTGGCTTGACATCGGTGATGTCGATCCACTGGCAGTCAATGTCGTGCCGGTACAGGTCCCAGCAGCCCACGGTGATGCCCTGCTCCCCGAAGTTGGCACACTCATACCGCTTGGCCACGTCTGCAGGTAGGAAGAGAGTGGCCTGTCCCCCAGCAGCTCCCACATCACCCACCCAGCCTGGCCCCAGTGTGGGATGGGGACACAGGCAGGGACGGTGATCCAGAGCCCCGCGACACCCACCTTCCTCACACTCGGTGTCCTCGAGGCAGAAGCTGGCCTTGTGTCCCTCCGCTACCTTGGTGCCATTGGGGGTCAGGATGTCATAGTGGGTGAAGATGTCCATGCTGTGGTAGTGCCTGGGAGGGGCAGCCCACAGAGCCCAACTGCACCAGTGCCCTGGCACTGGATAGCTCAGGAGGTTGCTCGGCGCAGAGGGAGATTCCACATGCACAGGAGACTCTCCCAGATACCCGCCCAGCTCCTTGCTGCTGGGGAGGGTCCCCACAGCCCCTTGCCAAGGTCGCAGTGCTGCCAGGTTGGGCAGAGCTCAGTCCTGCCGTGGCAGGGGACACAGCTGTCCCCAGGCAAGCAAGGGCTCAGCTGCAGCTCCCAGGACCCCCAGTACCAACACTACTCATCCAGGGACAGCCCTGAGCCAAAGCTCTTTCTTCAGTGAAATGGTTGTTAAGCAGTGGAACAAGCTGCCCAGGGCAGGGGTGGAGTCCCCATGACCCCTGGAGGGGTTTCCAAGCTCCCCCGTGGAGCTGTGGTGCTGAGGGACATGGGGCAGTGATGCCCGGGCAGTGCTGAGGCAAGGGTTGGACTTGATGATCTTGAAGGTTTCCGAACCAAAATGATTCTGTAAAGCAGGCAAAATTGGACCCTGGGCAGCAGAAGGTGCTTCACCTGGTGTCACTCTCATGCATCATCTGCCCCCTGGCCACCTCAGCAGCACCATGACCCTGTCCCCACCCCCTAGCTGGACGCCTGTCCCTGCCCGTGCCGCACACGCACCGGTGGCACTCGTGCCAGACCCAGGAGTGCCGGCCTGCCTTGGGTCGGAAGTCGGCGCGGCCGTTGTTGTGGATCTGGGAGGAGAAGCGGAGCAGGCGGCGGTGGCCATAGGGCCAATTGGCCAGGCGGGCAGAGCTGGCCAGGCAGTTCTCCTCAGCAGCGCAGTAGAGCATGTGGAGCGGCCGGTCCTCGATGTACGCCGTCTCCTGTACCAGCGGTGCGTGCAGCAGCAGGTCGGAGGCAGCTGGGGGGCAGGCAGCTGCTCAGAGATGGGCGGCCACCCTGAAGCTCAATGGGGTGAGTGGCAGGGATGGGGGCACAGATGGGGCACGGGGCACAGACTGGGCAAGTGCCCAGTTCAGGGAGTGCTGGGCCAGCCCGGGGAGGACACATGCCCTCCCATCAGCACAGTATGGGCTGATGCTGCAGCCCTATCACCCACAAGCTGCTGTCCTCAGCCTCACTACTTACATCCCCTGGCCCCACAGCATCACCACCTGCAGTCTCCATGGCCCACGGCCCCCATCACAGACCCCACGCCCACAGCCCCCATCACAGACCTCACTGCCCACAGCCCCTGTCACAGACACCACCACCCACAGCCCCCACGGCCACTCACTCTCAGAGCAGATGACACCGGCGGCGAAGCGCGTGCCCGTGTTCCTGCAGGTCACGCTGGTACCGTGGTGCTGGCAGTGGCTCAGGGACATCTCGTGGCCAGCACACTTCACCCCGCTCAGCACCATCTCTGTCACATTGCTGGCATCCCAGTACCATGTCTCCTTAGGAGGGGGCAGGACAGGCTGGGTGGCGGGGCCGGCTGCTGCAGGTGCCTTGGCTCCCATGCGCCCAGGCCACAGTCATTTCCCTGCCCTGGCACAGCCCTGCCCACACAGCCAGGCTGACTGCTCATGGCACATCCCCTGGCACGGAGCAGCCATGTCCCATCACCTCCCATCCCACCCCACAGCCATCTGCTGCCTGTGCTCTCCATGCTGTCACCGGCGGCCTCCCCGCTGACACCTACCGTCACGGCGTGCAGGGAGTAGCCCAGGCCCAGCTGGCGACAGGCCACCATCGCCTCCTTGGTGGTCCAGCCATCGCTGCACACCGTGCCCCACTTACTGCCTCGCTTCACCTCCACGCGGCCCTCGAACGCTGTCCTCCCGCCGGCCAGGCGGATCTGCGGGGAAGCCCTGGGGCCATGAGCTGGCACCCCATGTACCCCTTCTGTCCCTGTCCTGTCCCCGTCCCCATGCCCGCGGAGCAGTGGTGGTGGCGGCTTGCTGCCCTGGCCAAGCTGGCAGTGGCACCTACTTGTAAGCCGTGGTTAGCGAATCCCAGACCCAGCTGGCGACAGGCCACCATCGCCTCCAGCGTACCCCAGCCTTCGCCGCAGACCAGACCCCAGCGGGGACGGTCCCTGTTGCCAGCCCCTACCGCCACCTCGACCCGCCCCTCGAAGCGGCTCCGGCCGCCGCTCAGCCGAATCTGCGGAGAAAGGCAGTGGCAGCATCATCAGCATCATCACGAGTGATGCTCCCGCTGCTGGGGCCATGTCCCCTAGGACAATCCTCCCCGTCCCACAGCAGCTGGGGCGTTCGGGCCAAGCAGAGGGGTGGCAGCCAGGAGCCAGGCACAGCTTTGGTCAGCAGGGCATGCATCCAAAAGGGCAGGTTTGTTTTTTTTCCTTGGTCTGGGAATTGTCTCACCAAAGCAGGGACAACGGATCATTGTGAAATGGGATTCTCATTTCAGAAATGATGGGTATGGGGGAGTTGAAATGATTAACAGTCCCGAAGTGGATGAAATGAGAGGTTGGGGCGAGCAGGAACATGCTGCTCTGTTTGCTCATTTCATCATCAATATGAAAAAAAAAATCTCTTGGTTGACCCACAGGGATTTTTTTTCTTGATGCTTTTGCTGTGAAACTGGCAGGGGATGTCAGGGAATGAAGCAGGGAGCAACTGCCCCACACCACTCCCACAAGGCACTGCAGGGCACTCTGAATCCCCTGTGGCCTCCCTTCCACCCCTCTCCTCACAGGGAGGTCAGGAGTCCCTGCCTGCAAAACCCTCAATGCCCCAGGGCAGCCCCTGCCTCAGGCCTGGTGGGGTGTGATGGGGTGAGAGATGGAGGGCCACCCCACAGCGAGGCTCGTGGGCCCTCCCCACCACCTCCTGCTCTGGGGGCACAGATGCCAGAGCCACCTGGCACCGTGGCCCTGTGGATGTCGACAGTCCCCCGCGGTGCTCACCAGTGTCTCGTAGCCCATGTAGGGGATGTTGCAGCGGACAGCCGCATCCTCTGTGTGCTTGCAGTCCTCCTGTGTGATGTTCTTGAAGGGGCAGCTCCACAGGGACTTCTCGGTGCCCAGGCACTGCACCTCATTCAGGTGGATGGGCCCCGTACCTGCCGGGGGTAGAAAGGCTCAGGAACAGCCATGGCCACCCTGTCCCCAGGGCTGCCCTTGCTCCTCAGCGTGCGTCCAGGGAGCCTGGCACACTCCTGGCACCCACAGGTGGTCGAGTGGCCACAGTCCCCTGGGATGCTCAGGGCAAGCCCTGCACTGCATGTGACCAGCAGTCAGGTGCCCAGGGGACAAGTCTGGCTGTGGCTCCCTTAGCCCAGCAGAGGACAAGTGCCTGCTCCACACACCCAGGAGGGTGATGCCTGTCCTGTCCACCTCAGTGCCCTCACCTTGACCCATGCGTGCCCCAGTGAGGGCCTCCTTGGCACTGCCAAAGCCCAGCTCGCGGCAGACCACACTGGCTGACAGCAGGTTCCAGCGGTTGTCACAGATGGTGCCCCACTCACTGCTCTTCAGCACCTCGACGCGGCCCTCGCCAACCTTCGCTCCGCCCTTCAGCCGGATCCGTGGCTGCGGGGAAGCAAGGTTAGGCCATGGCATGGGACAGTGTGTCACCGTGGTATGGCACACGGCAACACAGAGAGGCACAGCACTGCATGGCACAGCACAGGGGTTCCTGGCCATGACTGGAGTGCCACAAAAATGATCAGGGGCTGGAACCCCTCTGCTGGGAGGCCAGGCTGGGAGAGCTGGGGGGTGGTTCAGCCTGCAAAGGAGAAGGCTCCAGGGAGACCTTCTGGGGCCTGTCAGGGCATCAAGGGGCCTTTCAGAAAGATGGGGACAGAGTTTTGAGCAGGGCCTGTTGGGACAGGACAAGGGGTAATGGTTTGAACTAAAAGAGGCAGATTTAGACTGGAGACAAGAAAGAAATCTGTGAGGATGAGGGTGGTGAGAGCTTGTCCCAGGCTGCCCAGAGAGGTGGTGGCTGCCCCATCCCTGGCACCATCCCAGGGGAGGTTGGGGGGGCTCTGAGCACCCTGCTCTGGGTGCAGGTGTCCCTGTTCTCTGCACAGCTCACCTGGCCCTGCTGATGCTGCAGCCGCTGCTTCTTCTTGTGGGCACTGCCAGTGGCAAAGAGCGGCCCAGGCACACAGCTAACAACAGCGGGCATGCCGGTCGCGCAGGCAGCCGAGGTGTTGCCCTGGTAGAACTCAAAGGTGCACATGGAGAGATGCACCTCAGTCCCTGTGCAGGACACCGAGTGCAGGCGGTAGTTGAGCTGCTGCCGCTCGGAGAACAGCCTGCGAGGAGAGAGGAGCCCTGAGACGTGACCAGCCCGGCCAGCCAGCAGCGGAGGGGTTGACAGTCACCCTGCCTGTGGCTGCACTCGCTGCCCGTGCCCCTGGCACTGCCCTCCGTGGAGACACATGGTGCTTGAGGCGCGCCCACCCCTTGCCAGCTGCCTGCCCCTCATCCCAGGTGCCACCAGGACACACACGGCTCTGGCAGGACTGCGCGGCGCTGCTGGCACTTGGGCTCCCCACTGGAGCCATTTACCTCTTCCTGGGCCCTACGTCCTCCCTGCGCTTTTGTTTAGGCTGAGATTTGGAGGCCAGCCTGGAAAACAGAAAACAACCATCAGGGAGCCTGGGGCCTCAGGCTGCCGCCTCCACTAGCTGCGGAGACACGGGGAGCAGAGCCCTCGCTGGAGACTGAACAGGGCACGCTAGCCCCCAGGGAGATTCATGCACGTCCCCTTCATATCACACATGGGTGCAACAGCATCATCTGCTGCCAGCAACGTGACACAAGTGCCCTCCACAGCAATGATGCAGTTTCCTGCCCACATCCCACCAGGAAATGTGCCGGATGCAGCCGCATCCCGTGCCACCTTGTCACACAGCAGAAGATCAAATGCCAGTGGCAACAATTTGATCTGTCGGCTACCAGTGAGGTGTGCCCATGTCCTCGTCCAGACACAAGACAACATCACTGTGCTCCAAGGGGAGCAGGGTGCCCAGCAAGCACAGAGACAGGCAAGCAGCACTGGCAGTGGGTGCTCTACACCATGCCACTGGCACAGGGGGCTCACTGCAGCCCAGCAAGGACCTGCTGCCAGCGAGGGGCATGCTGAGCAGTGCAGGGAAGAGGAGGCTGCTGGTAACCTGGCACACACGTGATGTGGGTATGATCCCAACACGCTCCAATGCTTTGCTTCCTCTGGGGAGGAAGATGCTGAGCAATAACAAAACCCCAGAGACCATAAGGAGTGGAGAGTGGAGTGTCCCAAAGCAGGGCAGGGGACTGACAGCCCAAAGCCAAGCCTGGCAACTGACCCTGCTGGCTGGTGGCACACTCTTGTCAGCCCACATAGCCAGAAACTGGGATTCAAAGGGATGGACGGACATCAGTGCCCTGTCTACTCCTGAAACCACATCTCCATCCCGCACCCAGTTCTGGGCCCCTGGGACAAGACAGACATCAGCTGAGTGGTGTGAGCCCTGGGGAGAGCACCCAAGAGTAAGGGCTGGAGGGGAGAGGAGGGCCTGGGGCTGACAAGGCTTCAGGGGGCTCTGGCAGTAGCCAACCTGCCCCTGCAAGGGGTTGTGAGGGAGCCAGAGCCTGGCTCTTCCAGCCGTGAGAGGGAAGAGCATGGGAGAAAACAGATGAGACCGGTAACCCCAGGTTCAGACTCAGGGCAGGGAAAGCGTTTTCCCCATGAGGGCTGTCCATGCTTGGAGCAAAGCCCATGAGGCTGTGTGATCTCCATCCTTGGAGGTTTTCAAAAGCGAACAGATGAAGTCCTGAACTGACCCACAGCTGGCCCTGCTCCACACAGAGGGTTGGACCGGGACTTCCCATGATCCCTTCCAGCCTGTGATCTCACATATGACTACCACCATGCAGTTCCAAATTGATCAGCCCTGGCAAATCAGAGCATGGTCTTCAGGAACGAGCTCCTGCCCCAGGCAGAGGGAGGGGAGCAGCCCATGGCTTTATGGACCTTACAAACGTTCCATGGGGTGCTGCAGGAGAAATACCCACGTGCTGGACAAGGGGCTGTCAGCACCAAACCAGACCAGTAACAGCACACTGCAGTGACCAGGAGCTGTTGTGGGGGGGCTCTGAGAAGACCCCATGGGCTGATCCCGTCTGGATTTGTAGCAGTGGGCTTTGGAAAGAGGTGCCATGCCAAAGCCCAGAGAGGATGGGCTCTGGCTCACTGCACCCACCACCAAATTGGGAAGCAGGGCTCAGGGACAGAGGGAAAGGGCAGCCAGACTGACCAGCAGCAAGAACGAGGGGGCAGAGAGTACAAGAGATACCCAGCAGATGAAGCTCTTGGGACAAATCCTGCCACACCATGCCCATTACACTGGTGTTTGGCACTGCTAGCACTGCTATGCCACCACCCCTGTGACTGGTATTGCTCTCACGCCCATGCCAGCTCACCTTGCCAGCCCACCCTGCAGGGAATGGAGGGGTGCACAGCCTTCCCAGCTTCCCCACTGCCATTTTCTGCAGAAACCAGCGCATTTCCACAGCCCTCCCTCCCATCCACTGGGAGAGGCAGCTCCACTCCAAGGTTGCCCAGTCCCCATAGGGGCATGGCCAGCCTGGGAGAAAGGTTGTCTCTCACAGGGAACAGGGGGTCCTGGCATGACAAACAGGTCCCACCAGGGTGGGGTTTGTCCTGCCTGCCCAGCACAGCCTGGGCCCTTGGCCTGCTCCATCCAGATCCATTTGTGGCAGGATCCAGTCTGATGGCAGAGCCTATTAGGGCTGGACAGCCTATCTCTGCCAAGGGCTCAGCAGATGGGGCACCCCGGCCCCTTACCTGCTGCCTGGCCTCAGGTTCCAGCCCTTCGTCCTGGCTGCACGCTTCAACCGCCTGCAGGAACAAGACCGCAGCTGGGCACCATGCAAGATACCATGCAGGGCACCACACCAGGCACAACACCATGGGCATCATGTCCATGACCCCCACGCCTTCACTTAGATCATGGTGCTCCTGGAGCATCCCTGCCTGGCTCAGCTGCAAATCCCCCTTGGGATGGGGACCCCTGTGCTCCACAGCAGAGGGAAATGTGCAGGGGCACCACCAGGGAGCAAACACTGCAATCTTGGAGCAGCTTCTGCCGTAGCACACGGGACAGGCAAGCAGTTGTAGTTCCTCAGCCACACCATGGCCGCCAGGCCTGGGTAGCAAGTGCCCATAGGGCCAGCTTGGGCCAGGACTGGAGAGCAGCAGGGATGGGAGGGATGCTGAGGAGTCACAGCACCCAGTTGCATGGTCCCCTGCTGTCTCCAGTGCCCCATATCTCTGGCACTGTCCCCAGCTTTGACCCAGCCCCGTGTCTCCATCTTTGCTCTGACACCCCACCTCCACGGGCTTTCTGATGGCTTCACTCACTTGTAGAAGTTCCTGTTGACCTTCTTCTCAGCAGGGAAGCCCATCATGCCACAGACGACGCGGCTGTTCCGGCTGTCCCAGCCCTCGTCACAGATCTGCGCCCAGCCGTCCTTGTAGCGCAGCTCCACCACGCCCTCAGACACCGGCAGCTGCCTCCGCGCCCCCGACACCACCGGCCGCAGGCGGACCTCCTCCACGTGGCTCTGCTCGCTCTGCGGGGCACAAATCATCCAGCCTTGCACCGCACCCTGATACCTGTCCCAGGGATGGCCTGGGGATGCAGCCAGGACATGGGGTCCCCAGTCACAGATGGGGAACAGAACTGGTCAGGTCCTACAGCCCACATCCAATGGCCCTGGGCAGCCAAGGACCTAATCCCAAACCATGCAGCCAGTGCCCCACATCCCAAGTGCATCCCCTGGAACACAGCCAGGAGAGCCAACACTGCTGTCCCATCACTTTGGGATCCTGCACCTGGTGGGAGGGTGCCCAGGCTTCCCCATGCCCAGGTACCCACCCAGAGCAGGACTAGGGTAAGGGGTGCCAGGACACTGGGGAGGCCACCTCTTGAATCCTGGGGTCAGGTTTGGGCCCTTCCCTCCCAGCAAGACATGGAGGGGCTGGAGTGTGGCCAGGGAAGGGCAATGGAGCTGGGGAAGGGTCTGGAGCAGGACTGTGAGGAGGAGCAGCTGAGGGACCTGGGGGTGCCCAGCCTGGAGAGAAGGCAGCTCAGAGGAGACCTTCTGGCTCTGGCAGCACCTGGAAGGAGGGTGGAACCAGGGTGGGTTGGTCTCTGCTCCCAGGTACAAGCACCAGGACAAGAGGAACTGCCTCAAGCTGCCTCAAGAGCTGGTCTGGGAAACAGCCCAGAAGAGGAAGGGACAAGAGGGAGAGGCCACATGTGCTGGGCGAGTGCAGTGTGGAGGAGCAGCTCAGGGACTGAGGGTCCCAGCAGGTAGGAGAAAGAAGAAAACAGGCTGCAGAGGTGTGAGACAGACGCCCTGGCCCAGAGAGGATGCTGGGAGAAGCTCAGGATGCTCGGGAGAGGCTGTGGCAGCACCGTGTTCCCATGTCCTTGGGGACAGCACAAGCCCTAGGACTGAGGGAGGCACCCACAGGGTCCTCTGGTCCTCACATGGGAGCCTGCCAGTGTATGGTGGGGAAGCTGCCTCCTGACTGTTCAGGGATAACTGAGCCAGCCTGGGCTGCCCCAGAGCTGGGCTGCCCCTTGGCAGGGTCCCAGCATCTGGCTCTGTGGGATCCTAGACAGCACCATCCGCCCACTACGGCCAGAAGCTTCCTCACCTCAATGACATTGGAGTCCTTGAAGCCTGGGATGCGCTCGTCCTTGCAGATGACTCCTGCATCTTCCTCATGGCTGCAGTCGCTGTTTCCCCAGCCCCGGTGCTTGCAGTCCCCAATGCTCTTCTCACCCCCGGCACAATTCACGTTGTCCAGCCAGATCCGCCCTGCCAGACACCAGGACCAGGGGTGAGGGGGGACAACTCCACCTGAAAGGTGCCTGTGGGCATGACTAGGACCACACAGGTGTACAGCAGGAGAGTGGGTGTTGGGCTGGGACTGCCCTCCCACGGCTCATGGCTGAAGCCAGTGAAATGCTGAATGCAAAGCCTGGAGTGAGGGATCTGCAGGTGGGAGTGTCCCACCTCCCCAGGGTGCTGCTCTTCCAAGACCTTCTTGGGGCCTTTCAGCACTCCAAGGGGCGTGTCAGAAAGATGGGGAGGGACTTTTGAGCAGGGCCTGTTGGGACAGGACAAGGGGTGATGGTTTATGCTGAAAGAGGGAGATTTAGATCAGAGAGGGAAATTGTTGCTGCTGAGGGTGGTGAGAGCCTGGCCCAGGCTGCTCAGAGAGGTGGTTACTGCCCCATCCCTCACACTGTTCCAGGTGAGGTTGTCTGGGGCTTGACTAGATGGCCTTGAAAGGTCCCTTCCCACACAAACCATGTCATGAATCTATGATTCTATGCTAAAGCCTCCATCCTAACACACCAAACCACCACATGTGCATGCAAAACTGCTGCGGAACAAACTGCCCCACAGCAGCAGCCGATCTGCTGCCACCACCCATGCAGTATGGGGAGGGTTGTGCCTACCGCCCCGCTCTTACCGACGCCTTTGCCATACTTGGCGCTGTGGGCCCAGCCCGTGGCAGCCACAAAGCCGAGGTGCCGGCACAGCACGTGCGCGTTGGCCAGAGTGAAGTCATCGTCACAGATGGTGCCCCATTCATCGTTGTAGAAGACCTCGACTCGGCCCTCGTTGTGCTTGCGGGGGTAGCCAGCCAGGCGAAACCTCAGCTGGGGTCTGGAGGGGTGTGTGGGGCCTGGGGACGTGGGCTGGGCGCTGCCCACCCACAGCCACACACTGCTCAGCAACATCAGCAGCTCCTGCCATGCCCACGTGTCACAGCTTCCCATGGCAGCTTGGCTCTGCAAGGGCAGAAAGGGTCAGCACACGTGGGGTGCACGGGCTGTGTCAAACACCAGCCCCATGCTGGTTAAATCCCACCCGCAGCACCCTGCGCCCCTCCGCGCACGGCCACCGCTGACACCCCACCGGGTCACATCCCCATGCCGGGGTGGGTGTCATCCCCCAGACCGATGATCAGGACAGAGGGGCACTGGCTGCCGGAGCAGAGGGAGCTGGAACCGGACCGGGTCGCAGGGAAAGCCCGACTGCTGGTGATTAGGAGCGAGCAGAGCTCTCATTCCACATTCCTCCCCGAGCAGCGTTTCCCCAGCCCTCCAATAACATCTGTGGCTCCAGGAATACCTGAGGGAGATGTGGTATTCGTGCTCCAGTCCCAGCGGCAAACAATGTTGAAAACCCTTCTCTGTGAACCGCCTTCCCTTCCGTCAGGGACCACTTTAACCCCGCGGGTGCCAGGAAAAGAACACAGTGTCCAGGAAAAGCATGTCTGTGGGGTGGTGTCAGCCCTGCTCCAGATGTAGTTCTGGCAGCAAAGCTCCACTGCTCACCCAGCACAGCAACCTCCCTTCCCACTCCCGCAGCCTCACAGCACTCTTCCAGCCAGGTCTTTCTACGGGAGGGAGAGCACCCCCCAACCCCAGGAGCCCCCCTGGACAGGCCCACCAGAACCATGTCTCAGTGCCCTCCATCACCCAAGACAAGAGCAGATCCTGCACTCACACAGCCTGAGCTTGTCACCAGACAACTGACAGGAGAGTAAGGTCTGGCTCACCCACGAGCAAGGTGATTTCAGACTCCAGTGATCAGCTGCAGCCTCACAGAGGAAGGAGAACAAACGCATGCCCTGCACGGGCTCGCACAGGGTCTGTGCCACTGGGACACCTCTCACAGACCCCAAAGGGACCCAACCCTGCTGTTGGCCCCCTGGGCATGTGCGACATTGGAGGTTCCACCAAAAATCCCTTGGGATCAGCACCTGGTGCCCACAGGGATACTCAGGAAGACAGGGAGATGGGCAACAAGGGCCAGTGACACTGTCCAGGCCAGTGCAAGACATCATGGTGGGACACACACGGACCCTTCTGGGGCAATCACATCAGCTCAGTCCCACTCCTCCATCCCAGCCCGGGGCTGGGACACCACGTGCTGATGGAGACACAGCAGTGGGCAGGACCTCGAGCTGGTTCAGGGCAGCCCACAAGCCTTGGGGTCAGCTGGAGCTGGCCCTGGGCTCCCTGCCCCTCAGATGCCGGCTTTGGCAGTGCAAGAGCAAAACACAGCCCAGCAGGAAGCATATTTGTGGGCAGGCAGCAGGGAAACGCTTTGCTGAACCTTTAAATCAGCCTGTTGTGGCAGGAGAAAGAGGAGGGCAGGCGCGAAGGGCTACCTCAGCCCTGCGATCAGCTCGAGGAGGTGAGTCTCTGGGCTTGCCAGGGACAGGCAGGGCAGGAAAGCACTGTCCACATCCCTGCTCTGTCAGGAAAGCAGCACAGGGGTGACTTTTCCATCTCTCGGCAGTAACAAAACACTTCTTGTTCCACCCATTGGTCACCAAGGGGACATCCCCTTTGGCCAAATGAAGCATTTTAAATCCTCAGAGCTATACCGCCATGCACAACACATATTTGGGCCCTCTCAGAGCTAACTGTGTCTCAGCTTGGGGCAGGAAAAGCTGCATGTGCACAAGAACTAGAGCTCCACTTGCCCTGAAGGAGCAGGACCATCTATGCTGACATGGACTGCCAGCAGGTCTGCAGCAGCACAATTACTGCCCATCTCTACTGCTCTGCAGAAATAGCCCATGTCAGAAAGCTGGTATGACCTTTTATGAGATCACAGGTTTGGTTAATTGAAGTAACTGTGTTGATATAACAGGCTGAGACTGGAAGGCATTCAATTCATCTGGCACCACCTTTTAATGAATAATTAGCATTTAACAAAACCAGTGCACCTTCTGCTAAGTGGATTAAAACTGGTCACCTGCTGAAACGAAAATGTGGTTACAATGGGAAGGTCACCATTCAGTGGGCTTTCTGGTGAGGATCACATGGTTTTCAAAGCACAACCATGTCTGGAGGAGGCAAAATGTCCTCTCCTGGTACAGTATGCAAAGACAGAAATGTGTAGGAGAGAGCAGAACTCTTATGGGGACAGACCTGGACAACCTGGTAAAATGGCATCATGTAGCCTGTATCCTCGACTATGAGGAAAATGTAAGCCTGTGCATGTAGAAACAAAGGGTGTAGGACCAGAGACCAGAACGTGGCACCTCAAGAAGTGCTTGGGTTTTTTGCAGCAAAGCACCAAGTCCACACTGAGCCCCAGGCCCCACCAAGCCCCAGCAGTGTGACCTCCAGGAGCTCAGTCTGAACAGGATCACCGAAATCCCAGGTGTCACAGGATGACAGGTCCCAGCTCCAGCCCTGCACCCACGTGGAGCAGCCCGACGCGTGCCCGAGATCTCACAGTCCTGCCAGACCGCCACGACTGGCTGGGCACAGGGCACAGCCAGAGGAGCTGATGCTGGGAGGGCCTCCACACCCCCCCGTGGGGTGGTCAGGGTGACAGCTGCACGGCTGTGTGAGATGAGAACAAATGACCCCCAGGCCAGGACCACAACTCCTACAGCTGCAGCAGAGGGTGCCCTGGGACAGGGCAGGGATGTTCTGCTGCAGCCCCACGCTGGCACCCTCAGCTCAGCTACCTCAGCCTCTGTATTTAAAAGCACGTTGTGGTTTTCTCTTCCTCACAGTCCTTCAGTTGCTCAAACTTCTGCCACCCATTTCTTCATTAACCCCAGCTTGCTGCTGCTCTTGGAACTCCCCCACACCCCGTCACAGCTTCCCCCTGCTCAGGCTCCAGCATTCCCCATCCCCTCTGTGCCTCCTCTGCCCTGGCAGCTCAGCCTGTCCTCAGCTCCTGCCGCTCACCTCGGCGTTTTCCAGCCAGTCCCGCTGCGGGTGGCATGGGTGGACAGCACAGTCTGCACCCAGCCCAGGATAGCTGCTGGTGTGGCAGTGGGAGCTCCCTGGAGCATGGCACAAGTCTTTTCCCCATGCCTGCACTATCTCCCTCTCCAAACGTGCTCCGAGTCCATGTGCTGGGGAGGTCAGGCTGACAGGGCTCTCATTGTGCACATCACTTTTTCCATTTTCGGAGACGCAAGCAGTTAGTTTGCTCTGCTCCAGCTGTGGGAGGCTGCCCGACCTTCCTGCTCTGCTGCCAGGCTTTGCTCCCAGTCCTGCCCATGCTCCAGAATGGGGATTCCCCCTCAGTCCCAGCCGGGCCATCCCAGGAGCTGTGGTTCAGCTCTGCAGGTGGGGCTGATCCAGGTGAAGCATCTCCCAGTTCCAGCCTGAGCCCCTTTCCTCCAGCCCTGACACGTCTCAGGGGGCCACAGTCCTGCTGGCTGGCATGGCAGGAGGGCACAAGATCTGTGCCAGGGCTGGGGCTCTTTTACTGGGGCTGGGAGATCCCTCCACCCTGGAGGGGCTGATCACCCAGCACAAGAGACACGAGAGAGATATCCCATCCCCTTCCCACCTTGGGCCAGGGGAAGGCTCACCCTCCAGCTCAGCTTCCACAGGCTGCTCCTTCCTGCTGAAAGCAAAGGTCGCTAAAAGTGACAGCTCCCACCCTGGGACCCGACACATGGGACAGTGGATGCCACCATCAGAACAGCAGGAGGACATGAGTACTGGTGCTTTCAGAGGACCGGGAACCTGCAGGAGACACACACAACCCCTGGAGATGGTGAAAGACAGAGGTGCAGACAGCCTGGGCATGGCCAGCCAGCACATGGAGGGACAGCGGGCCAGGAATCACCTGGGACAGAGATGGCATGTCCCATGGCTGCTGCCACATGTCTTGGACAAGAGCTGGTCACAGTCCTGCCCCAGTGCCCCATCCATCCTGCTGCCAGCTCTCTGCTCCATCCAGGGACAGTCATCCCTTGAACTGGGGCTCCTGCCAGAGCTGCTGGCCAGCCTGTGCCAGGCTGTGCTGTGCTGAACGTGCCTGCCCTGGCGTATGAGTGGGCTCACACACACAGCAACAAGTAGAAAGGGCTTGGGAGGATGGGCTGGCTCCGAGCAAACACTGGGTGTGGGAGCCAGAGAGCAGCCCAGGTCCTTGACACTGCCCAGGAAACCTCAGGAATGTCCCAGATGGATGTGTGCAAGGGCCTGAGCCACCTCCCTACCCACAGCACAGCTGGTGCTGGTAGCAGGATGTCCCAGAGACCCACAGGGCTGAAACTCAGGGAGTCCCCGCATCCCCCTGGCCTCATCCCCGCTCTGCCAAGGCAGGCACAGGCTCAGGGACCCTTTGGTGCAGAGAGCCGTCCCATACAGCACTGCTCCCATGCCAGCCTCACTGGTTCTACCTGTCCCAGCAGATGACAGAAGCTCGTGTGCCCTCCGGGACAGAGCCACCCTGGCAGGACCTGCACCCCTCCCAGCCAGCTGCTGCCCCCACCGTTGCTCTGCTTCCCCAGATGCATCTTGGAGAGGGGCCACCCCTCCTGGAGGGGTTCAGTTGTGCCAGCAAGGGGTGAGCAGTGCCAACAAGCGGTGCCTGGAGCCAGGGTGGCTGCTGGCTTCCAAGGACTGCTCAGATCTGATGGGCCATTCAGCACCCACTGGGCACACAGGGACACACTGGTCTGCCCCAGTGAACACCAAACAAACTTTGTGAAGGGGCAGCTCCTAATGAACCAGGGCCCCTGGCAAATCAACAGGTTTGATCAGTCAAGCATGGGGTGTCCTTGTGGCATGGGGCTGACATCCCAGGCCACAGCAGCAGGGAAGGGCCATGACAGGCCCTGAGGGAACATGCTCTCTCAGCAACAGCCTTGGACACGTGGAACAAGCCAGTCACTGACAACTGGGAGGACTCAGAGAAGAACATCACAAGCGATTTGAGACCTGGGAAACCTGCCAGCACAAGGAGGAAGAAGCTCCCTCTGTTTATCCTTCATTGGGAAGGTTAAAGGGTGATGCGGTCACACTCTGCTCACGTCAGGACATCCCTGAGAGCATGGGGTTGTGTCCCCAGCACTTGGGGCAAGAGAAGGTCTGGTGGGTCCCATGGCTTCAGACACTGGGCTCCATCCCCCCTTCTCCCCAGGCCCCAGCATGCACAGCCCAATGCCGTCCCTTTCGCAATCCCTGCTGCCTGGGCAGGGCTGCTTCGCTCTCCCTGCTTCCTGGCAGCCCTGGGGTGCCATGAGTGTGTGTGCACAAGCTGGGGGAGCCCCAACACCCTCCTCCCCCCACCTTGGTCCGGGACCAGCTGTCTGTCTGCCTTCAGGAGCCCCATGGGATCAGAGCTCCAGGGTGAACACAGCTGATGTCTGGAGGACTCCACAGCTGAACTGGTCCAAGAAGCACTGGGTGCAAGCAGCCCAGGGCCACCACAGGAGTCTGGCCATCCTGGCAGGCTTGGTGGCACGTCCCAATAACACCCACCTCCCACTGGTTGGGAGCTCACTACCCAGAAGGCAGGGTACCTGTCCAGTGCCAAACCTCTGCATGCCCCCAGTGACAGCAATGCTGCTGTGGACAGGACACCCCCACTCACAGGGCTCTCTGGGGTGTCAGACGGGGCAGAGCACTGGATGCATGCTGGGGCTGCACCTCCCTTCCCCTGTGGATTCTGAGTCTAGCTCCATGAGGCTACCTGATGTCCCCCTGTCCTGCTGTCACCCCCTAAGCCAGGGCAGGTCACCTGACAGCTCTTGCAGTTTCGAACACCACTCAGTTTCCCCAGGGCATAGCTGGGCATTTGGCTCTGCCAGGGTCTTGCCGGCTCCGCTCTGGGCTTCCCTGAGCTCTGAAGGGGCAGCCCTGGAAGGAACCAGATGCAGGCAGGAGGAAAAGACCCTGGAGGAATGTGCAGACACTGCAGCCATCACATGGCCCCGGTAGGCTGAAGGGCAGGAGATAGGGCTAGGGAGAGGCAGGCAGCAGGACTGGAGGCGGGGGGGGGGGAGCAGGCACCCCAGAACAGTAAGACAGCTTGCTTGGAACTACTGGGAGATGGGTGAGCTGCTCAGCTGCCTGCTTCTCTGGAGAGCGTCGGGGACAGCAGCGAAGAGAGCGTGTCTCCCCAGGCCTCGAGCTCATATTCCTTCCTCCATCCCTTCTTTCTAGGGCTACAGCAAATTCCATCTTCACAGAAATCCTGAGTCTCCCCCGGCCTTGGCAAAGCACAGCTCAGCAGACGAACCCAGCACAGCCCCGCCGAGTCTGCGGGCGCCCCTTCCCGTCCAGTCCGTGGGAACATGTGCGTCTGTGCAACACAACAGCTCGCCCCTTCACCCTGCGCTCCCGCACCCCGCGCTCCCGCACCCACCGCACGGCACCGCGTCCGCCGCGCTGCCGGCACGGAGCGAACACCGCACGTCCCTGCCAGCCACGGGAAGCCGAGGCCCGCCCGTGCCCGCCGACACCCACACCCCCGCTATGGGAACCGGCGCTTTGAGGCGGCGAAAAGGGAACCGCGGCAACGAGCCCCCCGGCCCTGCCCCGCGGAGGCGGCTGCGCGACCCCCGCGCCGAGACACCCGCCTCCCGCAGCCGGTTCCGCTCTGCACCGCTCGGTCGGCCCCCTCCTCACCCCCGCCCGCGTCCCGACACGGCCGGACGCACTCCGCGGCTGCCGGGCGCTGCTCGGAGCACCCAAGACCCACCGCCTCCGGACCGGTCCCGTTCCACTGCCCCGGGCGGTACTTCTCGTCCCCGCGGCTCCGGTGGCGCCGAGCAGCAGCGTGCAGCCGAGCCGTGCCGAGGCGAGCTGAGCGGAGCCGTGCCAAGCAGAGCCGAGCCGCGTCGGGCCGGTCCGCGCCGCCTCTCTCCGCCCCGGCCCGCCCCGTGCCCAAGTGTCCGGGGCCGGCCCGGCGCGGCCCAGGCCCGGCCCCGCAGCCGGTATGGCGAGGACGGGCCCCTTAGCCCTCGGGCCCCCGCCCAGCCATGGGGCCGGCCCGACCGGGACCCCAGCCCCGTGGCTGGGCTCGTCTCCAGGGGTAGCACCGGCTCCCCGGCCCGGGGTCCGGAGGACTGTCCCACCGCTCCGGGCCGCGGGGGGAGGTTGCCCACTGCAGGAAGACAAGTCCGGGGCCTCCTCTGACCAGCCCAGCGCTCCCCACCCGCCCGACTGCCTCCGAGCTCTGCTCTCACCCGCGGGGCTGTGGGCGCTGGGTGCTGCCAACCCGGGAGCACCGGGCTCCCCGTCCGGCCTGGGTGTCCCGCGGCGGCCCCGGGTACAGGGACCGGGCTGTCCCCGTCTGCCCGTCGCCCCTGGACCAGAAGCAGACAGCTCTGGAGGACACAGGGAGAAACCTCAAGTGAGAGTTTTCTCCTTCCACCCACCCCACCAGCACTTCTCCAGTGGCTGCAGCAGGATGGCTGGAGAGACCTTCCCCCCACAGCCATCTCACCTGGCCTGGACCTGCAGCGGCCCCCAGGCCTTCATGGCGCCATGCCCACAGGGGAGGCCCAGACCCGAGGCGTCCCATCCAGCAGGACAGCCCCATTCTGTGGGGATGGAGTTTGCCCATCCCCGTGGGAACCCTGCCATGAGCACATGCTGCCATCCTGGAGATCCCAGGAGGCTGGGGGCTGGTGAGCAGCTGGAGAGGTAGGTGGGTGGGAGGAGAGCTGCTTCGTTTGAGGTTCACAGGAGCAACTGTAACAACAGCCAGTGAAGTGGACAGACAGGGCTGGCTGAAAGGTGGGCATGAGGACATGCAAGGGACACACTGGTACCCAACACTTCCCTCCAAGAGATGAACCATGGTGAGAGCCCAGCAAATGCTTTATTGACAAGGACAGCACTTCTCTCAGCCCTGGGGCAGCAGAGGAAGAGACTGCCTCACCGTGTCCTCTACCAGAACAATCCTTGGTGCCAAGAGCCAGCCCTGGCACCTCCCAGCTTAGGGCCACACAGGGGGTGCAGAGAGCTGGACAGCCCAGCCTGTGGGACAGAGACACTCTCTCAGCACTACCGCACTGTGACATGCTCAAGGAGCACGACCCAAAATACTGCCCATGTGGTCCGCAGCCAGCCTGGGGGTGCTGCTGCTGCTGCTGGCAGCACCCTGGTGGAAGGTGCAGTTAAGGGAGGAGTGGAGGGGTCCTGATACCCAGAGCTCATGATAGAAACCCCCCATTGTCACCCAAGGACCGTCACAGCCCAGTGCCCTTCACATACCCCAGTAACATCCTGCTCATCCCGGGCTGTGTCCCCACCACATGTGCCTGCCCTTCTCAAGGCACTCCCTACTCCTGCTCCCTCAGGCCAATGCTGTGCAGGACAGGGGTCAGCCTGTCCTGTGGCACGGCCTACCCGTGCCCTCACCCAATGCAGAGTGCTCAGAGGAGACGTCCCAGGAGCCGAGCATCGGGAGAGCTGCCCCAGGCCACTGGCAGGGCAACGAAGCCCAGTTTGCTGTAGAAGCTCAGCTGCTGCCGGTCAGTGGCACTGACCTGGCAAAACGCTCCCCGTGACCCTGGAAAGAAGGTGAGATGTTGGGCTTCTGACCTGGGACCCCAGCGATGGGGCTGGGGGCCAGTCCCTGGGACACCCTCCACTGGGTGCCTGTGAGGTGCCCTGAGACACAGGCCCCCATGTCCTTGGGTGCAACGGGAGGGCACAGTGCCTGGGAGTTGGGACCAGACTACATCAGAGGGGACAGGGAGCCCCAGTGAGGGCCGCTTCTGTCCTGTGCTGAGAGCTGGGGTGCAGGTGGGACTGACTTCCACCTCTGGGCAGGGGAAGGGGACAGTCAGGATGGTGTGGTGCTGGTCTCAGGGGGTCCTCAGTCCCCCCAGAATGGGGAGGTGATGCTCACCATTGGCCCTGAGCGCGCTGAGCAGGCAGATGGCCAGGCTGCGGCTGGCCCCCACGTCCAGCACCCGTGGGGCTGTGCCCAGCTGCACCAGGGAGGGGAAGCGCCGCAGCACAGGCAGGGGCACGGCTGGTGGCTCTGTGTGGAAGAAGAGCAGTGCTTCCTCCAAGGCGTCCTGCAGGAGACAAATGCAATAAGGGAACCCCCTCCATCCCCCATGCCCACACTCCTAGGCTCCAGGTGTCTCCTCACCTGTCCCAGAGCTGGGGCACCTGTGCCCAGGTCTTGGGGGTACTTGTGCTGTGTGGCTGGCAGCCAGCTACTGTCTCGCTGCTGCAGGAAGCCTTCAGCACAGAGCGCTCCAGCCGCGTAGCCGCACAGACCACACTCATCCTCCAGCACAAAGGTGTACTCGGGGCTCAGGCTCAGGAAGCTGCCCAGCAGCCTGCCAGCCAGAGTGGAAGCACTGCTGAGCTGGAGTCCAGTCTGCCCCGGGGATAGCTCAGACCACCCACCTCCTTCCTGCCCCAGGAGGACAGCACCCCAGCACCCACCAGTCCAGCCCAGAACCCATCAGACCATCCCTCTGGGACCATCAGAAGCGCTCAGCCAAGGGGAGCCACCAGAGCACCCCTGCAGGAAGGCTGGACAGTGGATTTGTCACCACAGTGGTTGCCACAAGACAGCTGTACATTAGCTCAGGGTCTGCCCCCCCCCCGCCCTCGCCCTCCAGCAGCCATGGGACAGGCAGAGCTGGCCCCGATGGGCTACACAGAGAGGCTACTGCCTCACACCATGGCCCTGCATCACTCTGGAAAGAGAAAGTAGCAGAGAGGCCATGCCTCACCTGTCACCGAGGAGATCAGGGTGGGCTGCGAGGATCTCTGCCACTTTGGGGTCACAGTCCAAATTCTCCCGGCACATTCGGTAAAGTTCTCCCTGGAAGACCCAGATCCACCTCAGCCCTGGCTCTACCCAATCCCTGTCCCACTGCTGCCACCCTCTCTGCAGCTCCTGCTGCAGCACCGGGTACTGGCAGCTGTGTGAGGTAATAACAAAGAGGGACCGTGGCCAGGTGAAGGTATGAAAGTGTGAAGATGTGGAGGCATGGAGGAATGCAGGTATGGAGGTATGTACTTCAGCCATGCAAGGGCGCAGGTGCCTGCGCCAAGTGATGCACCCTGCACCACCTTCTGTCCTCAGGCTCGTTACCACAGCAAGCAACACCAACACGAGGAATGGCCATTCCTGTCAGGCATCTCAGAGCATCAGCAGATGAAGAAACACTGCTCGACCCAGGATGGAGCAAGCTCAGAGCAGCTGGAACAGCAGCAAAACCAACACTAAAGCTCATGTCTCCACGGAGCATGTGCAAAGTAAGACATCTCAAAATTTCCCATCTGGGCCATATTTGAGGTTGCTGCTGCTCACAGGATCAGCGGAAAGCACATCCTGATCCTTTGCTTCTCCTAGGAGAGGCCACCCGACCATGGAATGACAAGGGCACGACAGTGCCGTGCGTGGCACGGACTGAAGTGCTGATGTTTCATGGGGCACAGACATTCAGCCCAGTGTAGCTGCAGCCTGATACCATAACCTGTTCTCACATGTTCACAACTCCTCGTGTGTTGTGTACCATCATTGCGTCTGTGTGTCACTGTTCGCTGCATTTAGCGGCAATGTGCCATTGTGCCTATGATGACTGGAGCTGTGTCAGCGTTTCCACTGGCCAGGAGAGGCAGCAGGGTGAGGGAGCAAGGTGTGCAGGGTACATGGGGAACCCAGGGCTCTGATGGGCTTGGCAGCAGCTCAGATTCTGCATCTACCCAACTCCAAATGTTCTCCTTCCCTCCCCAACCCATCAGACTGCTGGGATGGCAAACAAGGGGCCAGCAGCAAGCAGGGCACAGCTGGCAGAGGCTGCTGCCTCTCCATCACAAAGCATTCCTGTAAACTGAAGGAGGATTTGAAGAAGGGATTGATTTGGAGATGAACCTCAACAGGCTCAAGCAGCTCATAATGGTGCAGCATGATGAAGGCTGCAGATCACCATCCAGACTTGTTCTGTTCTGGACCTTTTCTGGCACCCCTGAAGACCAGTGATGGGGGGCTCTGGAGATCACCCTTGCAACCTGGTGAACCCGAGGCTGTGCCGATTTACCCAGGGCTGTGCCTGCTGCTTAGTTCTGCACTGGGTCTCCCTCCCTGCTGCTGGCTGCCAGGAGGGTTTCTGTCCATGCACTTGTTGCAGGGAGGTGGGTGGCGGTCCCTGCCAAGGCTGCTGGCCAAAACGCTCCCTCTCCAACCCTGCTGGACACAGCCCCAGGTGACCTGTCCCAGGCCAGCCTGCTCTGAGCAAAGCTAGAACCCAGGGGTTCCTTCCTATCTGCATCACTTTGCACTGCTAGCTCCGCCCTGGGCGGACAAGCACGTATCTTGTTAGCTCATGTACAGCACAGGCCACGCACAGGCAAGCTCCAGATGGACTGGTGCAGACCACCCTCTTGGGCCACAGCTCCCACCTTGTCCAGGGGCATCAGTGGACGCAGGAGGTACAGCTGGCTGGATGGGAAGAGCGGAGGTGGGTGGTAGAAGAGGTCACAGCTGTTTCCCACGGGCAGCAGCGCCTGGAAGAGACAATCCATCAGGGAGCAGGTTGTCCTGCCTCCAAACCTTGTCCTGCAGGTAACGGGAACAGGGTCCCTCCAAGGCACCCTAAACCCCAGGACCTGCAGCCGAGATGCAGAGGCCCAGGGCAGCTCTGCCTTCCCAAGCTCGCAGCAACCCCACAGCAGGGGCAGGAGCAGCAGTGGGATCCTGGCTGCCCAACAGCTCCTTCAGCCCCCACAGATATGGGCATACTCTCACCTGCAGCTCTCCAAAGAGGCCCCCACAGCACACCCAGGGCTCAGCGTCCCTCCCCAGCAGGATTGGGGCAGTGATGCTCTGGCACCCTGGAGACAGCAGAAGACACACTCACCTGCTGGCCCAGGAGGAGATCAGTCTTCATCACACAGCAACATCACAATCCACACTGCTCACAGCTCCAAGGATCTGTCCCTGCAGCTGTGCAGCCCAGATGTGGGACCTTGCCCAGGGCATGGGACTGCACAGGGGTACAGGCATTGGAGTAGCAACAGACCCTCCACAACATGGCTTTAAGTGAGTTTGCGTGGAGACCCTTTCAGGTTGTCATCTGGCAACTGCTTTTGGTTTATGAGAGGTCACGAGGCCCACAGAGCTACCAGGGAACCCTGATCCAGAGGAACAGGGATATCCAAAGTAATACACAGGTGTCAAAAGCCAACCTCCCTCTGTCATGTCACTGCTTCTGGTGGCCCCTTTACCAGGAAGGCTGAGGGGTCCTTGAATGAAAAGGGCTGAAGAACCTTGTCACAGAAACAGGCATTCCTCCTAGACTGTGAGAGATGGTGAAGAGCTGCTGCAATGACTGCCCCGTCCCCAGCGGCAGTGTCAGGGCACACAGGGGTGCCAGCATTCCCGCAGCCACTCCCACTCTGCGTGGCCTACACAGTACAGGCAAGGGCAGCCCGCTGGCGAGCGCTGACTGGTGCTGTGGGGCAGAGGTGATGGAGGGTGGCAGCCAGGGCCCCATGACCAGGCACTGGTACTTACAGCCAAAGCAGCTTCCCCAGGTGCCCTTGGGGTCCGGGTCACTCAGGAGATGGCCATCTGCAAAGAAAGCGGGGGAGGGGTGAGCATGTGAAGCAGGCCCACCTGTGGGAGGTGTCAAGAGGAGATGCACTCCCTGGAGAGACCCCTGCATCCCTGGGTGGACACAGGGACCCCAGACCTCTAGGAGGCGTCCCAGACAACTTCACTGCTTTGCGGGGAACACAGTGGATCCCCACAGAACAAGGCTCAGGTGCCCTGGCTGTGCCACAGTGCCCGGGTCCTGGGCGCTGGCACCGCTGGATGGTGCCAGATGTGGATACGCTCTCCAGGGCCACAGGGACCGGCAGCGGCCACGCACCCAGCCAGAGGATGAAGGCGCTGGCGGCCAGCAGCATGTTGCGGATGTCCCAGAGGTAGGGGTGGAGGTCGTAGAGCAGCGCCTGCCCGGCAGTGCTGACGAAGCGGCTGTGCAGGCGGCAAGTCTGAGCGCAGAGCAGCTGGAAGGACTGGGCTCGGTCACGCCACCGGGCTCCCTGCGGATGGCACAGGTGTCAGCGCAACCGCGACGGGCACCGTCCCGCAGTGGCGCCTGGACCGGCCTTACCCCGCAGGTGTCGGCTGCCGCGGCCGGGACCCCCACACTGAGGCTGTTTGCCCGGAGCCACCGAAAGTGCTCTAGGAGATGCTGAGCCAATGGCCCGTGATGGTAGGGCAGGTAGAAGAGCTCCACCAGCATCCGCACCTCCTCCAGAGTCAGCGGTGCTGTGGGGTTGGACCTGAACTCCTCAAGGGTCAGCAGCGCCGTAGAGACAGGCCCAGCCTCTTCTGGAGTCAGCGGTGCTGCGGGGTTGGATGTGGCCTCCTCTGAGGTCAGCGGTGCCGTGGGGACAGACCCAGCCTCCCATGGGGTCACCGGTGCTGAGGGACTTGTCCTGGCTTCATCTGGGACCGGCGGTGCTGTGGAGATGGATCTGGCCTCCTCTGATGTCCTGGCCTCCTTAGGGGTCAGTGGTACTGTTAGGCCAGACCCAGCCTCCTCCAGGGCCAGTAGGGCCATGGGGCTGGACCCAGCCTCCTCTGGGGTCAATGGTGCCATCACGACAGGGCTGACACCAGTCCCATCAGTGAGTGGTGCTGGGGGCACAGGGCTGGCACCAGTCCCATCAGTGAGGGGTGCTGGGAGCACAGGGCTGGCATCAGCCCCATCAGTGAGCAGTTCTGGGGGCACAGGGCTGGTACCAGTCTCATCAGTGAGCGGTGCTGAGTGGAGAGGGCTGGTGCAAGCCCCAGGCCCTGGGGGTGTCTGGGACACGTCAGCCTTGCTGGCCTCAGGCTGGGCACTGCTGAGACACTGGGAGGTGCAGCCACCCCCTGTCATGGCATCACTGGTGGGCAGGGGAAGGTTCTGGTTAGTGATGGCCCCACTGCTGCAGCACATGGTGGGGCCTAAGCTGTGGAGGGTCTTGGCAGGCACCGGGGTTCCCGCAGACTGGGTACTTGCAGCTGTGCTGGGCAGAGCAGAAGAGGACTCACAGCTCACTCTGATCCCTGTACTGAACTGGTCCTCATCCTCTGTACAGCTCTGCCAACCACCAGTGGGGCTCCTGCTCCCACTGCCCTTCTCCAGCTCTGAGGTCACCTTCCTCCTTCCCTCCCCTGGTGCCATGCTGCAGGGCTCAGGGCCACGCTGGAATGCCCCATTGAGAAGTGAGTCAGGGCGCTGGGTTTCGGGCATGATCTGTCCTCCCACCGTTCCAGGCTGCAGCCTTGTTCTTCCCTTGAGGCTGATGCTGGGGTGTCCTGCGGTCCTTCCTCCTGGAAGAGAGAAGCAAAGGAACAGCCCCTCTGGCACCTGCATGGAAACTGCTGCTCATGGGGCAGGATAGCCCTGGGGATGGCTGTGCTGGGAAGCTCCATCTCCATGCTGGCAGGGACCAGGGAACTGCTGGGACCATGGGCTTTGAATAGCTCTGTGCTCTGGGGCATCAGTGGCTGGTGGGACCACAGGCTTAGCAGAAGCAAACAGCAAAATTCCAAGCTTGCATCTGGCTGAACCTCCTCCTCCAGAGCTGAGTGGTGGCCCTGCCAGCTGAGGAGATTCCCTCTGGGATGTGGCCAGGGCAGGAGCACCCAGGAGCAGCATGGCATGATGGACACCCACCCACCATGACACACACAGACCTCCCCATCCAGATGGGCAGGACTGAGGCTCCCTCACCCTGCTGAGCTCAAAGCAGAGCCCATCCAGTACTCTGGGATGCTGCTCATCTGAGTTCTTCACCTACCTGGTTCCAAGGTCTGACAGTGTATCTCAGCCACCCAGTCATGCAGCGCCAGCTCCAAGGCCTCCTGGGGGCTGTAGCTCCCCTCCTGTGGGTCTGGGCTGTCCCCCAGGGCTGTCGCACTCTCCATCCCTAAGGAACTGGAGCTCATCAGCCTGGGCAGCCCCGCTCTTTGTGTGACGGAGCCATCCCATGCTACATTGAGGGTAGGCAGCCCCCTCCCTTCCAAGGAGATACCCCCAGGATGGATCTTGTGCCCTGGAGTGTCAGGTGGTGCCCAACCAAGTGAGATACTTCACCCAGGTTGCCATGGAAGAAGCACTGCAGGGCCACGGCAAAGATGGGCAGCAATGGGCACGCCCTGCCCCAGTGCACCAGCTCACTGCTGGCAATGGGGCTCCACGAACAGAGCTGCCTGGGGCACTGTGGCAGGTACCTTTGTGATCAGGGTGGGCACAGCTCCCCAGCTCGCTCCGAAACCAGCTGCCCATCGTGTGTATGGGGATGAAGTTGGCCTGGAGCTCACAGTTAGGGTTGAGGAGCAGTCCACAGAGCCTGGGAACAAGGCCAGGGGCACGTCCTGTGTAGGGGCCCAGGAAGACGCGTCTGCAGTCATAGTCATTGGCGTACAGGTTGTCCCAGATGACGGGGCGGCGCCGCAGGACACCCTCCACCTCCTCCAGCAGTTCAGCTGAGAGCTCCTGCGACACCACCTTGGGGCCTGGAGCATCAGGGCACAGAGCGTGTGGAGCACACAGCATGGTCCACCAGGCATGCTCACAACACTGGCATGCACACAACTGGGTGCTGAGCCCAGAGACAAGGGTTGAGCCACCCCACCTCACTCTCCCCACTGGGAGAGCAGAGCCAGAGCCCAACCTGCTGCCTGCCCGGCCAGTGCTGTGCACCCCGATGCCAAAAGGCACCACGGCAGGGCCGCTGCTGGCTCATCTGCTGGGATGGAGCCCGTGGTTGCAGTGTCTGTGGCTGGTGGCTCTCACAGGGGTCATGCTCCTGCAGCTCTGAGCCAGGCACTCACCTGTCCAGATGACACCAATCTCCGGGAGCAGCTCCTGGCCGATGGTCAGCAGGTAGCAGGACTTGCTGGGGCTGGGAGAGCACAGGGAGCTGCAGTACTCTGTGGACAGAGCGTAGAGCATTCCTTTAGGGGCGTGGAGACTGGGAGAGGAGATACCTGGGGTCAGTGGGCAGGGGCTGAGGAGATAGAGGGGCAGGGAGTACAGCATGCATGGCTGCAGCCTGGTCCTGCCCCGCTCCGAAGATCTCCAGGGCTCCCAGAGGGGCACAAGAGGGCTGGAGGGAGCTGTGGAGCCACATGGCAGTCAGCTCTCCACTGACACAGGTGCTGGGTGCAGCCAGCTAAAGGGCACCCCAGTCTGCTGTGGGATGTCATGGCCACAGGTGGTACCTGTAGGGCAGAAGAGGAAGATGGAGGGTTGGTCCAGCTCCTGGTACACCTCGTTAGCCACAGAGGCCTGAGCCTTTGCCAGGGAGGGGAAGACGTCTCTGTCAGCTTGGCACATGCCGGGGTCAATGTCATCAAAGAGCAGCGCGAAGGAGCGGCACCCCATGGCAGCAACCTGTGGGCATGGGCATGGGCTGCTAGGACCCCTGAGCAGCAGAGAGAAAGGCAGCAGAAAACCCAGGCGAGTCCCTGCTGCCTGGGCTCCATAAGGACTCCCGGACAAACAGGGCAGGCAGAGCAGCCCTTGCCGCATCCCCTGCACCTGCCCAGCCCTGCAGCCACAATCTGCCCTGCCGCAGGCCCCAGGGCTTGGGCATGTATGCTACGGGCCAGGAGCCCCTTCAAACCTGAGCCGGTGCTGCCACGGCCCAGAGTCCACATCTGGGCGGTCCCTCTTGCTCTCTACCACACTGTCTCCCCTTCCCACGCCCCTGCATCGCCCAGCAGCTCTTTACCTTCCCTTGCCCAGAAAGCTCTGGGGCTTGGCCAGTCCCTCTCCTGCCCCTAGCACTGCCCACCAGGAGCCAGGCAACCACAGAGCCCTTAGCTCCCTGTTACTGTGACAGGGACAGCACATCTACCACCAGGCACCTACAGACCTGCTCCCCGATGAGCAGCAGCGGGAGGGGTTTACAGCCCCACACCGGCCTTTGGGGTGGGCATGGGGCCCACACACAAGCACGCATGCCTCTTGCCCAGGAGCAGCGGGATGAAGGAACAGCCCACGGTACCTGCCTGAGTTTTTGATGCAGCAGGAGCCGATCCCCAGCACTCGAGAACATCATGTCTTGCCCAGCAGAGATGGCGAAAACAAACTCCACACCCTGCTCTAGGGCAGCTTCGATGAGAGACCGCATATGGGCTGGGGACAAAGCAGAGGGCAGATGTGAGCGCTGGGAGGGGGAGGGAGGGAGGAAGGGAGGGAGACAAGGCATGAAGAGAGAGAGAAGGGATGGAAGGAGAGGGAACTCCAGTGGCCCAAACAGAAGGAGTTGAGGACATCGGGGGGCATGAGAGAGCATCCAGAGGGAAGAAGCCCAGGGGAGACAGTTTCCAGTCCCTTGGCACAGAGTAGACTCTGAAGGGTCTGTGGGCCCTGGCGTTACTAATCATATTGACAGAGACCCTTGTGGAGAGCTCCCCAAGCCGGTTGGCTCCTAGGTGAATCCAGGTGATGGGCAGGGTCTGGGGAGGTTCATTGTATTGGGCAGGGTCTTGGGGTCTCCCTGTACCAGGCAGGGCCTGTGGGGCTCCCTGCGGCAGGCAGGTTCCTGTCAGTAGAAGTGGTAGCAGCCTGCCTGACCCTGCCCGAGACGCAGACCATGCTTCACCCATAAGGACCCAGGATGCTGGCAGCCCACCCATGCTGGGGCCCAGCAGAGCCGCTACCTGCCTCTTGCTCCGTGTAGGGCTCTCGCCAGAGCAGCCGGTGCTTCAGCTCATCCTTGGGTGCATACATGTAGCAGTTCAGCCCCCAGCGCCTCAGCCTGTGCAGCAAGGACAAGGGGTCATCCCAGGCTCCTGATGGGCTTTTTGCAAAGAGGCATCCAGGCAGGTGCCAGTCAGTGACACCAGTGACACCATGGGCTGCAGTCTGACCATGTGCCCCTGAGAGTTCCCTGTGGGTCTGTACCCTCCCTGGAGCACCCGGGACAGCTGCATGCAGGAGCCAGTGCCCACCCAGCCCTTTCCAGGGCCCAGCCCCAAACCTTGTGGTGCTCAGCACTGGCCTAGGCCCCCCAGCTGTGCACATCTGGCTGCAGCTGGGATGTAGCAGGGTCCCAGCACCATCTTCTGGCACTGGGCAGCACAGCTCACATCTGTTCAGGCGTTTTTGAGCTGTGCATCCATCCCAGGGCTGGAAATCTTTCCCCGGGACAGATCCAGCGTGCAGGGACAGAGGTACCGCTGCAGAAGTAGCCCTGGGAGAGGCATGACCCCCATCTACTGCCACTGCCCCAGTGTCCCAATGTCCTGCCACCCCTAGGAGCCTCCCTTCGGCACATCTTCCCTCCCCATTCCTGCCTCCACACCACTCTGACTTCCACCTTGCCACTCTGCCATGGGCTAGTACCTTCACAGAGGAAAATTCAGGGTACTTGCCATTGAAAGAGAAGTTTCCTCTGCTCCATGGACCATGGTCTCCCGTAGAAACCTATAGAAGGGGGGAAAAAAAAGCCAAAATGCAGTTGTCAATACTGCCTTAAAACAGCGTATTTCTCTCTCTCTCTCTGTACTATCCTAAGTGGATGTTTTAAACCCAGAATTCACCAGTTGTTCACCTTGGGGTACTCCAAATGTCTACTATCTTGCCATGATCTTGTGGGGTATTGGTATCCAAGCATGGGTGTATAATGCCTGTTCCTCCATCCTTCTCAGAGGGAGGCAGATAGGAAGAATTGTGCACTTAACCCAGAGAGGGAATTTGCAGAGTGAAAGCCAAACCTGCAGGAGATGGCCTAGGGCTGGCCAGGTTATAAGACACTCCAGGATTATTTTCGGGTGCACCGAAGCACAGAGTTCTTGTACATTCACCCTGGAGTTTTCTGCCTGAGGATTTTCTTTACAGAGACTGTGTCTCTCTGTGCGTCTCTGTGTCAAGCACAGCACCGCGTCTCTCCCATATGGGCTATAAAAGCTGCTCCCTCTGTCTTTAATCACTTCACAACTCAAACTGCACCAGAATGGCACAGACTCTGCCCTACACCCTCCAGCACATACCTGCACTGAAACAGGGCAGCACTTCAGAGCAGCATCCCTGCCCCATGGCAAACTGTTCAGATCAGGAGCACAAACAACCCACGGGCATGCCCACAAGTGCTGGGGCTGTGATGCCACAAGATGTTCCACAGACACCTTGTCTGTCCATCACTGGAAAACACAATCCCCGTAAACTCTCAATGGGAAGATCCAGAAAGGGAGAGCACACCAGGGAGCTGCCCTACCAGCTGTCTGCTAACAAGGACACTCATCAGTGACCACCAAAGCTGGATGCAAGGAAGTGCCTTTCCAGAAGGTTCACGTCAACAAAACCCAATGTAGGAAATACAGATCTGTGGCCAGCAAATCCCCAAGTCTCCACTTCTTCTGCTTGCAGCCTTTAGGTGGTTGTTGGGCACCAGTGCCTGAGTAAAGGTGAAGGCTGCAGCACCACAGAAGCTGATAGTCTACCCTGTGCTTTGCATGGCAGGGAACCAGGCTGTGACACAGAAGCAGGTTGACCTGCAGCCCCCAACTCTAATCTCAGGCAACAAGGCATCAGGTTGTGCCACATCACGCAGAGAACATCATCATCTTTGCAGATCTTCTGCCTGCTTGAACACCTATGCAGTTATTCCATCTACTTTGAAATGATATATACTCTCCTTACTAGCCATCCTCCACCATCCATGGGGCCAAATTTGTGGCCACTGAAGGATTCCAGCAGATGTTCCACCCAAAGAAGGTATTTCTATGATAAACAGATTTTCCATTTCACAACCCATGGGAACTCCTGCTCAGCATAGTGAGGTCCGAGGAGCTCCTATCTGGAACCTGCCTGTGAGTGCCTCATTCACACTTGTTGTGACCTGACACTGCCTTGCAAGTATGACCCTCACCCCTGACATGCGCCCTGCCAGCAGCAGCTCTGTTGAAAATGCCACCTGTTAACAACCCAGTAAAGTGGCTTATGTTGTACCAGCAAAATCTGTGCCTGTGGCTGCATCTCCAGAGGAGTGATGCTGGTGCTCTGCTTTTTTGAAGGCAGGCACAACTGATGAGCGACGCTGTGTGTTTGTACCTCGGCTTGCACGTAGGCCAGTACTACACCAGTAATTCATCAACATCATCAGTTGCCAGACTCTGGGCCATCTGGGATGTCCCTCAGCAATTTCTTTGCAACCATTAAAAGTCCTGATGAACACATTGGGAAGCAAACTCCCGAGGCCCAAACTGTTCCCTAGCCCCTCCTGTCCTGGGTAGGTCACCCAGCAGTGTCAGTCTGTCTGCGCTCTCTGGCAGCTGCTGACAATGCCTGGGATGTCACGAGGGCACAGGGTCTCTGTGTAGGACACTCCTGACCTGCCTTGGCCCTGCTACAGCTGCAACCTGCTCCGCAGTGGCCCCACCCTGTGCTCCCTGACAGGCCCTGTGTTCCAGGGTGAGGAATGCCTTTCCTTCCTTGCTCCATGGGGACCTCTTCCTCCTCCTGGAGTGACTCTGGCAACATCTGTGTCCTCTTTCCCAGGTCAGCTTTTCTATACCAATGATTCTTGTCTGAATCATGTTTCTTTTTACTATCAAATTCCCCACGCCTGCACTTTATTTTGTGTTTATCTGCATGGTGCATTTGTTTCCTCACAGGCAATACAGTGGGCTTCAAGGGGTACTATGCTGCCAGAAAAACTGGAGATGCTTTTGCCTAGTGGGTGCCAAGCCTGGCCCAGCTACAGAGGTGTTGAGCTACAGAAACAGGAGCTGGATGTGGCAGAATGATGGGGCTGAGCCATACGCAGCTCCTCTGGCCAGCTCCGAGGCAGCATTCAGTGCGGCAGGGAGACAGAAGAAGCACACACTGGGGTGCTTCCCCCCACACCCAGTGCTGGAGGCAGAACAGTGGGTCCCCAAGTCCCATTGTGGGGGAGAAGGGGGGTGCGGGATGCAGCAATGCTCTGGGAAAGGGCTGGCGAACGTCACTGGGGATGCTGGCCCCACACACCCCCCGGGCAAAGATAGGGTGGTTGTGCATGGCCCGGCTCCCTGCCTCCCCGATACCCAGGGTCCCGGGCGCGGCTTGGGTCCCGGAGGCCCTTCCCGGCCCCCGTTCGCTCTAGGTGCACCGGGCCCCGGCAATGCCCGGGCGGGGCACCGGCCCCAGCCGTGGCCCCGGAGGGACCTACCTTCCACCACGCCGCAGAGGAAGCGCGGCCGCCCCGCCATGCCCGGGCAGTGCTGGGTGCTGCGGGTGCTGGGGAGGGCGGAGGGGTGCGCGGGGGGTGCAGGGTGAGCGGAGAGATAGAGGGATGCAAGGAGGAACAGAGATGTCTCTGGAGGGATGTGCGGATAGCTGTGTGGAGAGCCGGAGAAAGGCGCGGGGGCGGAGAGATGCGCAGAGAGATAGATGCGAGGAGGGATACACGGAGAGATGGAGGGAGGGAAGGAGGGGCAGAGGAATCTGCAGAGTAATGTGCGGAGAGATGGAATCTGCGCGGAGGCGTGCGCGGAGAGATAAAGAGATGTACAGCAGGATGAGCGAGGGACAGAGGGAGGAGAGGGGCGGAGGGAAGGAGGGATGGA
>JAOEGS010007537.1:0-27025 GCA_025447755.1 Corythornis vintsioides | reverse complement strand
TTGGAAGGGACCTAGAAGATCATCTAGTCCAACCCCCCTGCCTGAGCAGGATCACCTAGACTAAGTCACCCAGGAACGCATCCAGGCAGCTCTTAAATGTCTCCAGAGGAGACTCCACAACCTCCCTGGGCAGCCTGTTCCAGAGCTCTGTCACCCTCACTGTGAAAAAAATTTTCCTTGTGTTTACCCTAAACCTCTTGTGCTCCAACTTACTCCCACTGACTCTTTTTTTTTTTTTTTTTTTCCTACAAAAGTCTTTGGCAGTAAGCTGTCAAATGTTAGATGATTGGTAATACTTTACGGACAGTCCAGTGAGTATGAGCTAGAGTGGTGAGCAATGAGACACTTCCAGAGGTTGGTCCTCAGCTTCCAGCTGGAGAGACCCCACAGCTCACACAGAGCAGCTCTGGGGCTCAGTGCCTTTCTGGAGGTGTGATGTTGCTGTGCATTCAGTACAGAGTTGATCTGTACGCCCCTGTTAAAGCAGCAGGTCTAGAGATAAGATACACAGTCCACTGGCCAATGCTGAGGATCAGTCAGGTTCAAATTAAGGTTAGTTAAAAATGTCCTTTTTCTTCATCAGGATTCAGTTCAGGTCTAGTGATATTAACACAGTTAGAAAAATCTTTGTACCCTACAAGCAACGTAAAGCATGCTCTTGAGGAGTTAATTACTTTTATTCTTACTGATTGAGGATTTTGACAAAATATGATTGTGCTTTGCATATATAGATCTTTTGAGGCTTTTTTTTCTCCTTGGAACCTCTACATGTCAGACAAACAGTATTTTATACATTTTAGAGTGGCACAAAGTGTTTAAAGGGTGACTTAACAAAGACATGAAGAATGTTCTTTTATTCAAGTATGGTTTGTTTATCTCCCAAGCATTCTTTGGCCAAAAGAGATTACATATGTGTATATCTTGGTGGCCCTGTGCCATGTTTGCCTTTAGGCACAGGAGAGAAATTTGCATAAAAACCCGAGATGAGTTTGGTCATCCCTGCATCCTAGGTCAGACCCCTTAACCACCATGACATCATTCTCACTGTTGCTCTGGACCTAATCTTGATAGGCTGGCTCCGTTGAATACATAAACAAGGTGTGTTTAGACTTAAATCCATTTCTGAGATAAGGAATAAACCAGAGGACCGTGTTATAATAGATGTCCTAGCAGAACGAGATCCATATTTAGTATATGCAGTGTTTAAAACTCACAGGAATAGCTGGTTTGAAAATATAATAGTTTAACACTGAAGAGTGCTGTCCTAGTTCTCTACTGTTACCATATTGCCATATTAATTATTGGGAAAATGACATGACTGGGTGATCTCTGATCTTTGAAATGGATCATTCTGAATTATACTCATGTTACTCTGACATAATTCTGGCCTCATTAAGAATAACAGTGAAATTCTTCTGGTTTCCTGTGCTAGAAAGGTGCTACATGATCTCTGCCATTACTTGCTAGTGAACTTTTGAACAGTCCTGATTTTTCTTCTTTTTCTAAGGGCAGGGATGAAAGCTGCCTGATTGCTTGTCTGCTAATTCCTCCCCAGCAGCTTTTGAACCAGCTGTTCAGCTTCATTTAAAATTTGAAGGAAGTTGCAAGTTTTATGAAAACCCAAAGCTGGGTAGAAGAGAGAAAACGAAATGTTTGTCTTCTCCTTGCTCCGAGAGAAAGCCAGGAACAACTGTCTGTGAGGTCAGGTAGCAGGTCAGCATGAAAATAATGTCCTAGTGACTATATGTGCTGCTGTGTATTGGTCAGTGGAAAAGTCTCAGGGATGCTTAGAAAGAATGTGGAGCACAGTGGGTTAAGGGAAGAGATGATACCTTATGTCAGTAGCAATACAGGGGGATGGAGGAGATGCATATCCACAAGAAAACCTGTCTCATCAATCTTTCTGAGCTCAGAAGTTTCCTGCAAATGCAAATTATCATAGCACTGTAACAATAAAACTATTTGAATGATAACTACACTCTTCCTGATACAAATGCAAAATATCAATCTGTGAACAGGTTTTGGTGCGTGAAGGAGGAACTCAGTTCAAAAGTTTGTCATTTTGGACTGTGGAAACCAAAAATAGTGATGATAACTTCGAGAGAGCTTATTTTGAGATGAGTGCTGGGTCTGGGGGATGGGCTGTGTGGAGGTGTACGCTGGTGTAGTAACGCGCTCCAAACGTCAGGCTGCTGCATAATTCACACCACTCTTAACTCTCTCGATAATGGAGCTCCTCACATCTTTCTGCTGCAGGGTTTGTGATACTTTGCTATAAAGCGCTTTTTAATCTTCTTGGGAGCCTGGTTCCTGAGCAAATGCCAGGAGCATACTGAATAGGTGGAAGGACCCGTTGTTTTTGACAGCTGATCTGACTTTTGTATCTTCCAAAACTGGGTATGCATTTCCATGCTTCCCTTGCAATGCCAAAAATATTGTACGGGTTTATTCCAAATTTAAGTTACTAACACCTTCAGTAAAACGTCCTTTATGTCACGTCCACAGTAGAAAAAGCTTTTTTGGTGTATCATCATTTTGCTATTATACCTGATTAAAATACATGTTCTGCAGTTAGCTGAGATTTGAAATCTCTGGATTGTTACATATTGGAAATGCAAGGAGGAGTAAAGGTTTGAAATAAAAACAGTGGCATAAATAGCCACAGTAATACACAAACAGATTCTAATACAGACAGAATTCCTTCAGGTTACACGTAGATGTTGTTCTGGTGCAACCTTGTGTGGGAAGGGATGTAAATTTTCTCTAAAACTGACACTTTCAGCATAACATTTTAGTATTTTAAATTTTATCTTTTTCATTCTGTTGCAAAATGGAAAGTAGTGAGGATTACTGTGGTAAAATGTAACTGTCAATGAGAAATGGCAAATTTTCATTGGTGACTACAGTTGATGCAGAAGGAAGAAAGTTTGCAATTCGTATATACTATGGAGGTGAACAAAGAACTCCATCAGATTGGAAGGGAACTGGGGCAGATTAATTAGGTCCCTGAGCAGCTACTCAGGGACTCCTGAGCTCTCCGGTGTGCTTACACTCTCGTACTGCCTTCGGAGCCTGGAGTTTGCAGATGCACTAAGCAGTGGCCCAACTCTGCTCCCATTACTCTACGTGATAAAACTTTCAGTTGAAGCAAAGTTAGGCCAATGCTGAGCATATCTGGGAATCCTCATAAAGTGTTCATCAGTGGCCAATCTGGAACGTGGATAACAGAAAATATTTGTTGCTAAGGGTATAAAACATCTTCCTCGAGACATTTCTAGCTGTTGTTCTCCATCAGTTCAGCATATAAATATACTTATTTTAATACAACAGTCTTGTCTAGTACTTTAAATTCAAGACAGTAAAATATATATTGTTCTGTCTGCATTTGCCAGTGAAAGTGCATGCACATCACAGATAAAAAAATAAAATATTAATTATTTTTAAATACATGCCATTTTGCACCTGGGGACAGAAAGACAGAAAAATGCTGGTCATGTAGCTGAAAGCACTAATAGAAAGGCACTCCAGCACCATACTGACAGGAGAGGCATAAAAGCCTGATTAGAATATTTATAACTGGTAGCTTGTAAGCAATCTGGACAAAGGAACACGTCTTTAGACTTTTGTAATGTATTGCATACATTTACAGTCTTGTATAAATGGTTATTACTTGGAATATATATTCCTTAAAATATGATGATACTTGTTAATTTATAATATATGGCATAGCTATGGATTAATTTAATTGTTATTTTCTTTGTTCTTTTTTTTTTCCTTCCTCTTTTTGTTTCCCCACTGGCTGCATAACTGGCTCCATGGATATCTATTATTAAAGATGTAAGAGAGGAACATTTTAGTTTTCTTACAAAACCACAGCTGCCTTAGTAGAAATATATCCTTATATTTATCCTCTGGATTTAACCTAGGGTTAGAATGTTTATTCCTATGCATTATTTTATGCTGTTGCATAGAGGAATGTGATGATAATGGTGGCATACCTGGAAAGGTAACAGCAATCTTGCAATAAATCTGCTTTTATTGCAAGACATTGTCATTTGTTTTCAAGCAAATATGCCTGGTGGCATTCAGTTCATTCTGGTGATGTTAGAGACAATTCCACTGATTTGAGGTCTGGGGGTTTTGAAGCTCGTGGTTTCACGATCAAAATCTGTCTTTTTAAATGGACCAAATAAAACAGGACTGTTTCCTAATTATTCTGATTTTGTATTACCTTTAGTGTAAATCCTAAAACTGTCCACATATTCATGAACACCGAGGAAAGTTGCCAGAAGTGAAGTAATAGTAAGGCTTTCTTTGTAGAGATTATTTTTAAGTATTTGGGATGGTACCTTGCATCTTGTGACATTGCAGGAGAAAATTCTCCTTTGTATTGGGAAACAGTCAGCTAGGGAACAATCCAGTAAGGAAAATTAGAGACCTATGTCTCTGTGGGTCAGAATCCAGAGTGTTGGGCACCAGAAGAACATCATGCATCTATTAATTAGTAGGTAGGTATAACATACTGTTCCCACTTGTTGGGAGGCTGAACACTAATAGAAAGTGTGATTAGATGTATTAAGCAGCCTATTGCACATTGCTGCGTTCTGGATCAACTGAGGTCCATGACCATTCTGATGAAACCACAATATGTTAAAACATATAACAGTGTTATTTACATGTTAATTTTCATGCTGTGTTCTGCAGAATCCTACAGGTTTGATTGACTGTAAGAGTGAGTAGCTTCTTGTTCATAGTCCCATCTCAGCAAAGGTGGTTCACACCAGTGAATGCCTCATGGCAATTAGTGTATTCAAAGCTGTCAGTAGACCTACTAGTAACAATAAGGGTGTTTATTTTCTACTCGCAGCCTTGAAGAAATCCATCCTTTGAACAATATGCTACATGTTATCTGAATAGGTAAGGGAACTCTGCAGCTTTGCTGCCACCTTAATCAGTAAAGTTTATTTGGGGATTTGATTAGAGGTATTTAAGAGATTACTAACAGGTAATAGTTTCTTAAGCAAGGGATAGATCACAGTAAGTGTAAATGAATTTGTCATTTTGCCCTTTTGGAAGAAGAGCATGTCATTAGTAAGATTCAAAATCTAGTAAACATTAAAAGCAGGTATGGAGTCAGTGCAGACAAGACAATAATGTGACACCTTTAGGCCTTGTCCACATACAAAGACTGCACCCATTTAATTGAATTCACATTTAAATAAATCAATTTAGTTATAATCCCAAAGCCCTCATATAGCTACTTCTAAATTGTTTTACAAAAGGCTTATATTGATTTACCTCAAGTGGATTTCTTACTGACTTAAGCTAAATCACAAGAAACCTGTTGCAGACCACTTTAAAAGTGTTCACATGGGTGTGTACTATTTAATTAAGTAGACATGCAAAACAATTTTAGTGAGAACAATGCAATTTTTGTGTTTAGACTTGCTGAAAGTGACTGCATTTGCATTTACTTCCTTTTGGCTTTTAATATTAAAGATTTATTTTCATCATTGCAATTTGAAAATGTTGTCTGTACCTGGACAGTCTATAACATCTAATACTTCTGCCACTAATCTCTAAGTGTCTGTGCAAGTGATACAATCTATTATTTGAAGTTTCTGTTAAAAAAAACAAACAAAAAAAACCAAACAAACCCCCAAAAAAACAACAACAAACCAAACAACAAAACCTCTCCAACAGCCTAAATGTTTCTTAGTGGTCAGTCTAACACATCAGGACAAAAATGAAGCACAATCCTAAATCTCTATTACATGACACCTTGACTCTAAAATACACTGTTTATTAATCCACAAAAACAAATTTTCTTTCTTTGTCCTTTATTGTTCAAGGTTATGGTTGTATCTGCTCAACTTGTACCATCCTCTGGGCCATCCACAGGAATTAGTGCTTCTGAGTAGCTCCTGGCTTAGTTTTCCACCTTGGTAAGTAGTTCTTTGGAATCCTTCTTGATGGGTGTAATTCAGTGAAGGGGGTTACTTCACAAAGTACATGCCAGAGGCTGGCAGGCAAGGCTGTGTTGTAGGCTGGCTCTCCCCTGGAAACCTTTGTAGCAGTCTGGTTTGGATTTTACTCCCAGACAAGTGGGAAAGTTGTCACTGATGAGACCATGCTCACAGATGCAAATATGAGGGAATTGTGTACCCTGATTCTTCAGACTTGTAAACTTCAACAGCAGACATGAGGAAGAATAATCCCAATTTTCTTCTGAATTATGCTCTAGACTGCAGAACAGAACCCAACTTTCCTGCCAAACAGTGAATGTTCTTCCTGCAGTACTACAAAGCCAGTGTTTTTGTCTTCTTCTTTCTCCTTCTGTTGGAGTTTGTTATTCTAAACATTCAGTGGACAACAGGCAGATACTCTTTCTCTAATTTATGATTAGGATTATCTACTGGCAATTAATGGAATTGAACTGTATCTGGGTAGACTGGGTAGATACTCTGAAAAGTTTTTTTAATTAGAATTTTGGTGGTACTTGGTGTCAGCTTCTCATAGATCCTTCTGAATTCTGAAATTCAAAGACAATGTATTATGGGGAGATGGTTATCATTTGGAGCCATTTCTAACTTCTCAAAGGACAGAAGTCAAAATGGGCAAATCTGCACAAGTTCAGTCATGTTTTTAGAATTTCTTTAAAGCGTGTTCTTGTAATGAAGAAAAATACATTAAAACTGAGATTACAAAATTCAGGCCCTTGGCAAATGTAATGATGATGTGCTTTTTTTATTACACATAGATACAAGAAGCTATATGAAAAAAAATGCACAAGGCTTACAGTTCATAGAAAAAAATTAAAGAAGTGAGTACAAATCATTATTCTGGGATGTTAAGGTAGCATATGAAATAGTAGGTGGCAAAAGGAGCGGGAGCAATGATCAATTCACTTTGCTGCAGAAGCGAACAAAATAGCAAAGAGACAGTGGGGCCACTGAAAGGATGAAACTTTGACATAACAGAGGGCCAAGATGAATTCTTCACCCTAATGATTATGAACTGTGGAGGTGGTAATATTCCGGGAACAAAGAGGGATTTTGCTCACGTTTTTTTTCACTTTCTTTCTTAGCACATGAAACATTAAAAGTTTTTATCACTGTATGAGAGCAGGTGATAATAAGGCAATTAGAACTATCAAAAGCTGACAAAGACTCAGGCTCAGAAGAATCATCTATTAGGATTCAAAAATTATTAGCAGTAGAAAAAGGAAGGTCTTCTGCCAAGAGGTCTAATAGATGTGATCAGTAGTAGGAGATAGAAAGATATTTCTGTAGAGTAGCAGGAGCTAAGGGAATGCTCTTAATTTTCTTGGAAGATATAGAAAATACTAGCAAAAATGAAGGATATTCAGACACAAAACATATAATTCCCTAAGAGGTCTGTTAGCATTGATTCATAAAGAGGGCACTGAGACTGATAAATGTGTTTTGTTTGAACATTACTAAATTAGTAGATAACAGTGCAGCAGCTACATGACAGAATGTATTGAGATTTTAGGAAGACATTTGATACTTAGATGAATTTACAAAATCATGAAGCTTTGTATCAGCCAAACCTGTTGAAATAAACTGAAGAGTAGTGTGGGCTGAGCAAGGATCCAGTAATAAAGAACAGCAGGAATACAAAATGCTAATTATTTGCTTATGCACTTTACTGATACATTCAATTCATGGGATTACCAGCAACCATGTTTACTGCTTTGTGAGAAAAATGATGGAGGATCAGTGGCAATAGCTCAGATTTTGATAAAGAATCATTGCCTTAAAGAAGAATTAAAAATTACACATCATTTGTTTTGTGATTTGTCTATGTTCTAGTGATACATACACTTGCCAACATTTCCTGCATTATCTTGTGGCATCTCTTGAACCTCTTAGAAACTGTTGATCATGGTGAATGGGAGGAGCTGCAAAGGATTCTGCTGGAATCTTAAACAGTTAGGAATAGCAGTATAAACAAGAACAGCTAAACAGATATAAATTGAATCGCCTCACTTATTCCATCTCTCTCTTTTTATATACTACTGCCTCAAGATGAATCATATGCTCCTGGTGCAGTCTTATTACTTCATTAAAGTATTTCCAGTTTGTCAAAAACTGTACAGAATGGCATCACATCCAAAAAGTATTATCTTCTTGTTGGAGAGAAGTGAAGGTAACATTACTGTGATTCATTTTTAGTGCTGGGTAATACTTGGAGATGCATCGTGAATACATTTATTATTGTAGTGGAGTGAACCATGCTGTGCAAAGACCTTCTTGAAGAATAGCATTACACGTAGGGTATAGTACAGTACATTATAGCTCTGCTGCTACACTTAGGACTCAGTTGACACTTCCATTATCCTCTCCTGATTTATTGCTAGTGTTCATATTACAGAAGCATCTAGAAGTCCCAACTGAGATCATGCCTGCATTGCTCTGCAGAGCTTTTACTCCAAGTGGGTAAGATGTGGAAAGAGGGAGGGGAAACAAAAAGATGAAGTGACTTGCCCAAGACTGAAAACCAATTCACTTAGGAGGTGAGGGATGAGAAGGGTCTGGTCTGAAAGCTGAATAACCACATAAGCAGAGACCTGAACTTACAGGAGTTTGCTATATCTCTCAGTAGACTTGTTAGCTCAGCTCTCTGGTAATACAATTTCTCAGTTTTCAGCTGAGGACAATTCTGCCACAGAATGAGTTTGCACCTACCTATTTTATTAATAATGGCCATATTTTCACTGATGGAACCCAGTTTACAACCTGTATTTCCCATCCCAATTCTCATTCCAACCCACTCATCTCTGTATTACACATCCCCTTCTGACAGATTTTTATGTCAAATACTGTTACTAATTTATTCCAACTGGCAATTTGCCTGAAAAAACAGGTCTCTCTCTTTTAAAATATTTTATGTAGGTCAGGTGGTTATTTCCAAATAAACAACTATTGCTCACTTAGTCTATTTATAGTAATCATTGTTTACAATGGGATTGGATTGCTATTGGAAAAAGGACTGAATAATACACTGCTCAGGAAACGAATGCAGTTCTGCAAATGCAATACCACTTTTTTTCTTTGCTTGTTTGCAGAACACTTCAGCAAATGTTTTCTAGTTTCAATTTTGTACTAATCAAAGATGTATTTATAAGCATCTGTTTTAATCTATATGTCTGAAAAGGCCTTTATCCTTATATGAATTATTAATGCATAAAAATGCTCTATAGTCTTTTCAGAGATGCAAGGGATAATCAGTCTTAGAGCTCACAATGAGTGTAAGTATTGATTTGCTAATATGAAGCAATTTGTGTGATCTAAATACAGTGCATACAATGTGTGCAAATTGAATCCAGTTAATCATTTTGGAGTCTTCTCCTAAATCTTGGTAAGTGAAATCCCTGGCCTTCCCTACTTGGATTTCTTGCTGGCTTTCAAAGGTTCGATTATTCCTTTAAATATGTGGGCCCTCATGAAGTATAACACTTGGTGGGCTACTTAGGTTTAATCACATGATCATCCATAAAGACTATAATAGAAAAAACCTGCATGTTTAGTTCAAATATATGTTGACATATATGGCTGCAAAAAGGTCTAAGATTGCATCTTATTTGATTTTCATTTGAAATAAATTAGTTGACACGAATATTGTCAGCTAAATGTTTGGTGATACTGGATTAGTTAAAACAGTGGAGCAAAATGGAATTGGATTAAATGGATCCATTAATACAGCACACATTTACTACACTATTAATGAAAGGTTTAACAGGATTAATTAATCTGAACAACTCATAAGATTGTTGTTAAATAGTTTTGATGGAAAATGCATGTTTCATTAATTTTAAATTTATCAACCTGAAAATATAAGAGAAGTATAGACATTTTAAGGAATCTAACACCTAATACATGTCTGTAATTTCTATGAAATATATTAAATATATTGTTTAAGCCATTTTAAACAGAATGGTCTCATCTGAAACACGTATGGATAGTACGACATGAAAGACAAGTGTGTAGATCAAATAAATTCAGACATTATTGAAAGAAACATTAGAAGTCATTATTAGCTGCAGCACCCTGGAATCCTGATAGCAATGCAAATTGACTTTGCAAATTATAGTTTTCCTTTCTAAAGTCTCCACTACAACTGAGTTTGAGTAATAGAGTACCTCTCTACTACCACTTCCAATCTACTCTTTTGTTTTCTATTGGCTTTAAAACAAACCCGTTATCTTTGGGCTGTCTGAATTTCAATAATATATTGAACAGCAAGTTACATACTGTTTCTTTCTCTACTCATCAGATGAACCATAACCCCACAAAAAGCTTTCAAAATACACACAAACACATCTGACATAAGGACTTATGCAGCTGCGTGGCCATATCATTACTCACATCACTTGTGGGGTTTTTTTCAATGCATATTTGTGTGAAGATAAATGCGTTCATTTGAATGCTTATGGAAAGTGACTGAAATAAGTCACAAATGCATCATGATGCATCTATAACTGGATGTCTATTTGCAAATGCTTTTTCTACTGCTTAGTGGTGCTAGTGTGGTTCATTTTTTGATCCTACAATAAGAAATGGTTTCTATACATACATTTAATATTGCCAAAAGGAACATCAAAATAATAGAATGTTTCTTTTTCTTTTTTTTCCCTCAACTGTATGGAAACTAATAAGACTGATATTTTAGAGCCTTCTGCAAAGTTAACAAGGAAATCATATGAAAAAGGAAAATAATTAATGGGAGCCTATATTCAGTGAAATCCTAGTCCTTCCTAATTGTAATGCCATTAGGTGATGATTCAGGACAAATAAATGTATGCAAGTGAATTAAGCATTAATAACAACACAAATTCTGAAAGGATGTTATTTAATTAGCATGTGGAAAGGGACAGAAATTCATGTGTGTTTTTAATAATTGATTGTCACTACATAATAATTTCCATATTAAATGTGCATTAATTATGTTTGATGCAGAGCATTATGTTTTTCTCATATCATTATATGTATACAGTTTTGTGAGAAAAATGTTTGTCCCTTCCAAAAGAAGATTTAAGATCAGGATATGAAAACCATTTAACCCTGTATATAATACAGTGGGACAAGGTATCAAATCCCTTTTGTCAGCTACTTCCAACTAAGAGACTGTGTGCTCCTACCATATCCTAAACACAAATGACTGGACCCCTCTAACTCCCTGTCAGGTTCCCTGTGTTCTGTAGACTTATGTAGGTTAGACCAGCACAGGCCACGTTGATGCAGATGCAGGTTAAAGCTACCTATGCATTGCTGGTCTGTTTTTTTTTTCCTTGCACACTATGACTAAGAGATCCCATTTCACCTTCTGCCATCTGACACAGCTCAGCCCATAAAAATCAAGTACTCTTTTTATGCTGTACCAGAAAAGGAGCTAGTTTGGCAGAAAATACTGCATCTGTACTAGAAGTGTTTGTTGATATGCTGCTATTAGCAGACCCTGTTTGTGTAACAGAAGCCTCAGACAGACTTCAGAGCTATAGTGCCCATTCCTATATATGATATGGGAGTACAACATTAATAACAAATCCATATGTGATGTTAATAAAGATAAACACTTCTTAGAGGATTAGATGTCCAGATTCTTACTGAATTTTTCAAACCTAAAGATTTGGGACAGAATTTCTTTAAGTACTTCTATCTGACATCCTAGGATACTTCTGTTTCCATGATTTTGGAAGGTAAATAAATTAGTATGTGTGAGGAAAGGAGGAAAAGAAAGAAAGGAAAAAAAACCCAACTAGGAATTTGATGAAATGTCAGTGAACTTTTTTTCCTGATAGCTACTTCTGATTTAGAATTGCAGTGAGTTTTGATTAAAAGTGTGTTGGTAGCAGTGGGAATGGTTTTCATATACCTGTTAATGTGTTTCAACATCCTTCACTATATCTCATTTTTTAAAAATGCTGCATTCTAGAGCTTCATAAAATGAACAAATGAAGATAATGTCTTTTCACTAATTGTACTTAATCTAATGTTTTTAAAAATCTAAAATTAATCCTAAAGATAATTATATTAGGGTTTGATGGGATTAAAATTAAATTTGATCAAGCTTTGCAGATTTTCTATACGATTGCTTAGAAACAACTCATGAACAGAAGCAGACACTAAAAGAAATATTGTATGTGTGAATATTTGGAAAACAATGGGTTTAATTAAGAAAAAGAAGTGTGAGGGCCAGGTAGGGTGCCTGGCTGAGGTCCTCCACAGGCTGCAGGATGAGGATTCACCCCAGCAGAGGTGGAAGCCTGGATACCTTTTCCAGGAGTTCCTGCCAGCAGACCAAGAAACTTCATTTGTACCCAGCCTCTCTAGAGGCAGGTCTGCCTATGTGTTTTTCAACATATATTGTTAATTTCTGCCCCAATCCCCCTGAATACCTCTGGCTGCTGTGTGCCCTCTGGCATAAGAAGCCTTTAGGTTCACTCCGCCCACTGCAGCAGCTTCTCAGAAGAGTGATGTTATTGAAATAATGTGCTGCTTTCTCAATTCTGTTTATGTCAGTAAAACACGAAGAGAATTTTAATGAAAAGGCTGAAGGGAAGATAATTTTATGAATATGAGGCTTTTCACCTCACCTTGAGCTCTTGGTTTGCCATTGTCAAGTATAAAAAAAAGTTGGACGTTTCAAGCTCTTCTAAGTGACAATACATTTCTTAACTGCTGTCTTATTTTTGTGTGTATTGCTACTTCAATTTGCTGTTGTGTATTAGAGCCAGAGCACAACACTTAGAACTCCTACAAAGCATGTGCTTTGGGTAATCTGCAAATGTGACTTGGCACTTTTAATCTTTATTCATAGATATGGCACGACAGAAAATACCTGTGGTCTTCATGGCTGTATGGTCAAGAAAGTCACTGATCTATCATGAAGAAATTCTGGCAAGCTTTCCTTATTCCTTCAAGAATAATAGAACATTTTTAAGGTGGAGGAATTAAACATAAGAACTTAACCTATAGTCTCAAGTACTCTATCAGTCCTGGACACAGTTTATCTCTTCTCCAAAATGTACTCATGCCTTGTACCCCACACAAGGTCCTAGGGTGGAGAGGCTTCCATTACTGCACATAAGATGAAAGATGGTTTATCCTAGGCTGGCTTACTGAAGAAAAGTAACCTTAATATGCATGTTTCCCAAGCACGAGGAGGAGGGCTTCCACCTTATTTAACTTCATTGTGTTACAGGTTCTGAAATATTTAGTTTTGGTTTAGAGGGTAAGAAAGATGTCTTCAGAGCTTATGATTCCCTTCCTTTTCTCATTTAAACACTGTAGCTTTTATTTATTTATTTTCCTAGCCTGAGAGCTCTTTCAATTTGCATTGTTCTTAAAATTCCTCCTCACTTGACTGAAACATCAGCCAGGAGTTTAATAATTCAACTGGCAAGTAAACAGAGTTATAACTTCCCTTCATGGAGAAAATGCTTGGTAAAGCATTCTGCTTTAGCTGTGGAGTTCTGTGCCATCAACTGCAAAGCCTGAAGAGAATGTCAGCCTAATTTTCATACACAGCTTCATAGAGCTGTGTGAGAAAGCAACTCAGAAATGGAGTGGCTCTCTTGATATCAAATCTGAAATTATTTAACTTAAAAAAAAAAAAAAAAGAGTCCTTTTCTGTGTCTAAGAGGCACACACTTCACTAATGGTTACCCAAGTCAGAGGCAAGTAAACTTTTGTATACACAAATATAGTTCTAAATCCTGAAACAAAGTCTGGCTGTTGACTATGTACAATAAGGAGGATTTGTTAAATCTAACATGCTCTCTCATGTAGTTGAGGATTAGATGGATCTCTGAGGTTCACTTAAATTCAGCATCAGTGCTTTATAGATGTCTGTGTAAAAACAACTGTTGAAAAGCAGTCACAAGTACTTAAAGTCATAATCAGTATTCAAAATTATTATATTTGTGTAAGTAAAATTGAACTTTTTCTCACTTCAAAGGTATTACTCAGCTCAACAGTAACCTGTCTTTCTGAGCTGCAGGGTGTCAGGTAGAATTTTTTCCATGTCTCAACTTTTCTTTGTGATTGGAAGAACTCTGGGGCAGAGACTGTCTTCAGGAATGCTCCACGTTTGTCAGCTGTTCACATAGCTGATGTTAATATGTACAGCATACTGCTTTGCAGTGCTACTGCAAGCATCTGGAAAACATGAAGAACATTTTTCTCATTTTCTTTTTAGTTTAAAGAGCAATTCTTTGGTACCTCTGCAATTCCCTATGCATAGAACAGAAAAAAAAGAAAAAAAAAAAAGAAAAAAAAAAAAGAAAAAAAAAGAAGAGGTGCTTAAGTTGCTATGACTTAAATTTAACTACCTTTACTTAAAGGCATTACTTTAACAAAACTATTTTTATGTCTAGGATTGAGCTTTGTTCTTCCTTTTGAAAATAGATTGTATATCGGGAATAGTTTCTACCGCTACTTTTTAATATCTTATTCTATCTATTTAATTCATTTTATCAGATGAAGCCTAAATAACCACAAAATGTTAAAATTAAATCTCAGTAGATTTCAGCTCCTAAGATATTCTGCTGCACTCCTTTTTGTATCCACAGGATCAAGGTGAAGGTGAGATAGTTGCCTTAGTGGCAGTGAGAACTGGAGAGTTTTTAGTCTACCTGTCTTACACCAACCTGAATCTCCAGTCAGTGATGCTGTATAATAGGTGAACAATTTTCATTTCTTGTCATACTTTGGCTGGCTGTGCCACTTCTTCCAGGAAGGTAAAAAATTGACTTTCCTTGCTACTAGGCATTTAAAAAAGAGAACTTTAAATTCTTATCAGATATCTAACCATTTATGTAGATATTGCAGATCTTTCTCCAGCTTTTGTCTTAGTGTATCAGGAATACAGTTTGTAAGTAGAGAAAATCAGGAAGGAGTTTTGTTGGTTAGCCAGTATATTCAGCCATAACAGTTGACAATGGTGTTCACTACTGTAGCAGGGATCAAGTTATTAAGAGTGAACCAACATTGGGAAAAATGACATCTAAAGCCTTGCAACAGGGCATTCTTGTTAGCCTGGATGTTTCTCTGTGTGGTTAACCGTTGTCATTCAGAAGGTTGTGTCTTCATTTTGCTCTGTTAAGTTGCCATGTTGTCATTTGGACACCCTGTCATTCATTAGCAGGGCAGCACTCAGTCTCTGTCAGAAAGTGGCACTGGGGCTCTGAAAGGCTGCATCTCTTCTTGCAAGCCAGAGGTTTATTCTGCTAGCCTGTGTAACACTTACCTGCAGCATGGTTGTGACACTTCCTCATTAACTGAATTCTCAAACTGGCTGCAAACAGCAGAAGTCCTGGTTTTGCATTGCAGTGCAGCAGGATTTTGCTTATCCTTGCTAGCTGTAAGAACAGCTATTATGTGCCATCAGGTTACAACATCTACAGCATCTCAGGTTCCTTCTTCTGTATTTGCTTTTCCAGTACTAAAAACGGTAACTTGCAAAACAGAACACATTGCAGGATAGGTCCTTCTCAAACAGTATTATCAAAAAGGGTGATGTATTGGGTTCGTTGAAAATCATATGTCAAAGTTTCTTCATGATTTTCCTCTAGATTATTTTTCATCTCTCCATTGATTCTCATATTCATTGTAGTTTCCTCTGAAAGTGGGCAGCCTACTTTTCATACCACGGGTACTGCTGAACATTGTTAGGCTTGAAGGTTCAGCTCCAATACTGTTGGATGATATTTTTGTGTAAAGAGAGAGGCTATCAAGACAGTTTGGGGAAGAGGAATTAGAAAAGAGCAGACAAAACCAAAACAAACCAAACCAGTGCTATGAAACTAAATACAGAAAGAAATACAATATTTTTGGTTCACCTTAACAAATCAAATGCTTTTGGATTAAGGACTGCTTAAATACTTATATCAAGCTTTAACACTTCTGCTCAGATGTGTCTCCTGGACAAAGCTTTTGCTAACACAGGCAAAAGTCACAAATTACTTTAGCCAAGTATGGTGATAGTGTGGCCAGCTAAGGATGGAACCCAACACAGCAGCTACAGAAAGTGTAGAGAAGCAGATTGCTCTTCCTAAAATTTGTTTCTGGTCTTCTCTTGCTGTGTATTTGTCTTGTCAGATGATTTTGTGTGAAGACAAGATGAAAACATATTATTAATTAGACTCACTTCGTTGCCTGAAGGGCTTTTGTAGAGATGGCATAAAAATCTTCTATTCCTGATGGGAACAGCTCCATTAGATGAATTTAAACACAGTGGATATAAGGAATAGGTAAAGTGCAACTTTATTTTGTTAATGCTGCATAATATGCCTTATAAACTTTATTATGTGGCCTTATTGCTAGAAGGAAGATGTTTTAAAAATTCCCAGTGGGAAGACAAGGTACTGTTTTTTCAAGACAGAACAAAAAAAAATTTTGGCTGTTTTTACTACTTCTCTTGCCACTGTTCTGTGATGGAGATGAAAATACTGTATTTATTTGCAGTAGAAGTCTTGTAGCATGTAAGATAATGAACAGATAAATACAATTTATTTTAGGGCAACAGATAGAATAGAATTTCTAACAGAATTAAATCTTCAGAGACATTCTCTTGAGAAATGAAAAGTGAAAGGAGACTTTTCATGTTGAAATGTATGGAAATATATGTTTTCTCCAGGATTATTGTACGATATTTAATTCTTTTAAAAAGAAACTGCTTTCTTTCAGGGTCCAAATACATAAATATTTTGGTGCCATGTTATGTATCTAAAAAGACACTGAATGGAGATACACGCATTTATTAGCTGTCTTCTGTCGTGCTTGAAATGTGGAATACCCCAAGGCCTGAAGGCAGAGGAGAAGAGAGTGTCAGGAAGTCTAGATTCTTTTTTTCCCCAGTTACTAAACAAGTGACTGTCACCACTTCTGTGGTTGCCAGAGCTTCTGTCTATTACAAACTTTAAAAAGTAAAAGCAAAAATTCTAGTCTTTAGAAAATGCAATTAAGCTGCCTTGCTTGTTTTGGACTTACTTGGATGGTAGTGCAGGAAGGGCTTATGTTTCTTTGAGAGTGTGCTCACAACTTCAGTCTTCTGAGACACCTTCAGCACACACTGAGCTGGAGATATTTTTCCCCCCAGGGTGCTTGCAGATGATAGGTAACTCTGTGATTTTCCCTGCAGCAGCGTGAATTGGTCTGTGCTTTGATGTTACAAAACAACTATAAATACGAGGAAGGGGATTCTCTCATCTATCTATCTATAATGTTATTTGCATACACAATGAAGGCAAAGAGCAGAAAAAATAACCACTTATCTGCTGTATCTTAAATCTTAGATAAATTGCTGTTCAAGTTGGCTAGAATTTACAGAGAGCACAGCTGACAGATACTTACTTATCCTGATGTTCTGTTTTCCCCATTCCACTGTTAGGTAAATTTCTTTCTTTGCATTCTGAAATATTAATTCCCTTTGTTTTCTACTACATATGAAAATGGATTTAATGAGCAATTGGTAGTATGCCTAGTAGGAGAGGGAGTAGCTGCTCTCGATATGTTAATTGATTTGCAAATTTAGCTGTCAAAAAAAGACCCTGAGAGGAAAGCTCAGTAAAACTTGAATTTCAGTTAAGTTAGTCTGTCCACAGCGGAGCCGTGGGCTGCTGTGCAAAGACTCTTTCACATCTAGACTCTTGGAGATCAGGCACATCACAGAGGTAATGCCTTTGGCCCCTAAGGGAAGGGAAGAAGCCAACCGAAACGTACCTCTTTTGGATGAGTCACTCGGAGTATCATTAGCTGAGATGACTGCAGGTCAGCCAGGATCCAGAGGTATGACAGCAGAGGTCTGGGGATAAGAGAAAAAGACAGACTTTTGCATAGGCTCTCCCACACTGTTCAGCACAACATTCTTTTGTTTTTTTATTGTGTTATGAAGACAGAGTAAAAGAAACAACTGGCCTTTCCAGCTACCAGAGTAAAAAAAAAAAAAAAAAAAAAAAAATTAAAATAAATCTAACATTTATATGCATTCTATGCATTCAGCTACACCATTTTCTTTGTTGTGCACTTTCGTCAAAAGCTTTCAGTATTTTCTGCGGTAGTGTGAAGGACCGTCTCAATTTTAGTGGCAGTTCCCGGTGGGAAAAGACATCTTGACAGTAGGTGGCAGTGCAGCTCTTCTTTTGCGAAACTGGAGCCCGCAGCCTAAACCTAAACATTTGCAAAGCACAGCCTTTTCCAGATGCAGGCCTCAGGGCCATATTCAGTCCTGCAATTCACTTCTCATTGCTGGGGATGTCTCGTTAGGAGATTAACTGTTTAAAATGCAGTGCTAATGTGAAAGTTTTAATTGGGAAATCCTGTGCATGTTAAATTAATCTTAAGTACTTTTATCTAGAATGCCTGCTTCCTTTCGACAGTGCTTTGTATTTTTAACTACCTTACAATTTTTTACATCATATTAAAAAAAACCCTTGAAATAGACCAACAATGCTTTTTACATTAGAGTTTACTGAAAATGCTTTAAAAAAGATGTTTTCTGAAACCTCCTAAATCCTACAGTACCATTATACCTAACTGCAATGTGAGCTGCATGATAGTAGTGCTAACCCTGGTATATTGGCAAGCAGTTTGTATCTGTGGAGAGAATGCAGAGCAAAGGTTTCATCCTAACCACAGTTTGTATTTCATCAATAAGCGTGTTATGCATTAGGAGATGCTGAGAACAACTGGGATTTGCAGTCTGAAAGAAAAGTAGATAGTAACTTGGCTAAAACATTTAGGTTGAGATTTGCCAAGTGGCCCTGGGGGTTGTAGAGACTGGAATCTCAGGCTGCTTATAAAATCATTAGTCCTTAGGCCTCTTTTCTTTCAAGGGCTTGTACAGCTAATTTGACCACACTGTACACATAACAGTCTTGATATATGTTAGAAGGGGACAGTAAAGGGAGAAGCTGAAGTTGCAACTCTGTCAATGCATAAATTGTATTTCAATTCCAATCTGATGTGTGCAGTTCAGATTTTGTTTGCATACTTCTGTGATTATTGTTGCTTTTAAAGTCTTGATCTCTCTCAGGGCACTATACACACTATTTGGCTGTCTCTTCTTGTCATCTTCCCAGGCATTTTTCCAGAGAACACTCTTCAGGCACAGCACTTTGTGAATACCATTTCCAGGTTTACCAGCCTGGCTGAGCTCAAATGCAGGAATCCCTGCACTCCTTCTGCGTTGCACAAGCATTGCTGAAAACCTGAGAGCAGTCTACAAAGCAGATCAAAGTAGACAGCTGGCCATGCCTTTAGCATATATATTTAACACTCTGTGATTAAATGGGATAATTTATTAAGGAATCTCCTGTTTATATCTTCTAAATGCCTAGATAAAGATATGGCCAAAGAAGTTAAGTGCTAAAGATCAGTCACAGAGCAACAAAACATGAATGGTTGGAACTAACCCATCATAATGCAGGGTGTGTGTGTGTGTGTGTGTGTGTAAGTAACATCATTTCTGCAGATGCAGAACTAAAATTAATAGGATTCAGAGATAGCTGTTCGGAAGAGTGGATATAATTATTTGCATTTTGAGCTACTGAATATTCTCTTTAATTCATATATAAATAATGTAGCATAGAAATTACTGTGTTCTTTATCAGGATTAAATTTAACGATGGTAAGGCTTTTTGGGTTATGTATCTCATCTCTGAAAGCTAAATTTCACATTCATCTCTTGTGTCGAATGCTTTCAGACTAAAGAATGTGAAGCCCACCCTTTGGCAGAGGAGTCAGAGTATATATGCCAGTGCTGAGGTTTTCATGGTGCTTTAGCAGTTAATACTTAAAATGCAGATGCTCATGTTTGTTGTTTGCATGATTTCAAGGATTCTGATGAAATGTTCCATCTGATCTAGTCTCAGAAAACCCAGGGAAATGTTAAAGGGCATGATTCGTGTCTCGCATTTGTATTTGCAGAGAATATGACAAGCATAAGTATTATTCCAATATATACATCTTTTCTGAATTATTGAAGCTTGTCTTTTTGTGTAATCCACGTTTTGAGAGAAGTTATATGATGCAAATACAGTGCTTTATTATTGAAGTTGGTCTGATTTTATTTGTCCAGAACACGTTATTAGTATATGTCCTTTAACAGTAAACTTAGATATTACCTTCAGTCAGGGAGAAAAATGCTGAAGGTATGACTGGAAATTTGTATCAGATAAGGCACAATAGACCTATATATGTATAAATAAATGTATGCATATGTATGTGTGTGTGTGTGTAGGGGGGAATAAAAGGCTGAAGTAACTTTAAAAGGATATTCAGTGTGATGAGGTATTTGGAGAGAAGAGACATGAAAACACTAATCCTTGGTAAAAAGGAAGATTTCCAAATTTCTGAGAAAATTGCCATACTTTGAGAGCCAGCTTTTTTAAAGTTAAGTGGCTTAGGAGCATTTGTAGCTGAATGCTCCCTTTTGATAAGGGCTTGGAAGTTTGAAAGGAAACTGATAAATGACAAATTGCCTTGCCTGTAGGAAAGGGAAAACTTTGAAAGCCTGGGAAAGGATGGTCTGCCAGCATATTGATGTCCCAAAAGGACTGGCAGCAGCTTCATGGATAACCTGAAATACTGACAAATGTAGTTTCACTTTAAGCCTTCTGGTTAGTGATGAACAATTTGTGAGCATCCATGGCTTAGGGTAAATTAACCTATTAGCTACTTGCAACACTACGTGTCCAGATGACTTTTCAAATGATGACTTTAGAAGAACCTGCACAGAATAGTTATAGGAAATTAGTAAGTTATGATTGATAACATCTGTTAATGTGCAACTCTTATTTTAAGCAGGGAAACTGAATTTTCATTTATATTCTGGGAAAGATTTTCTCACTTCTCTAAATTGATGTTGCTATTGAAGGAGATATATCAACTTACAAACTTACAAACATACCCTCTTTCTTTGTGTAGGTTTTAAGGTAATATATTGTGAAGTGTCAGAGCTCTGGAAATAGAGGGTTTCCTTTTTCCTACATGAGAAGTACAGCATATTCTGCAGCAGTGAGTCTCTGTTACCAGTGTACAGCCCTTTAATCAACAGTTTAAAAGGACACAGCCCAGGTGGGTCCTCAAATAACTTGATTCACAGACTCTTTACCAGAACTGTCAATGGGTATATGCACAGCATATAGTGCTGTGGCCCACACCATAGGCCAGCAGAATGACACAGATTCAACTCAAAAGCTAAAGGAACATATTTTCATGGTTACAAGCTCCAGCTCTCATTTGTGGTATCTCTGAAGGGGTGTTTGCTTTGGGTTAGCAGTCCATAGACACAGCCACGTGGTTTTCAGTCAGTTCCAAAGTTAGGCAGAGTTTGCTCACCAGTGTTCAGGACATGAGCAAAAACAGTTGATGTCTCTAAGCACTGTACTGTGTCTGTGTACTTAGCAAAGGATGCCACTTGGTGATGGCAGTCGAGGTGTGGATGCCAGAAACTAAACTGTTATCCGCAATCTCATTTTGCATAACACATGCAGCATAAATCAGCCTCCTTAGATTGCAATCATTTTAGCTACTGTTGATCTGTGCTGAGCAGTTGATCTAAAAATTAAAGGTTCTGTATTCTGTAATTATTGCTAATTCCCTGACCCATGCAGTCCTCTTGCTTGTTTCATTGACAGAACATTAAAAACTAGTCATGGTAAAGTATTATTTAGTTTCATTTGTGAGGCAGTTGAACAGCCACAGTGTATTGACACTTGTAGTCCACCTAATTATACCCAAAAGTACAAAACAAAAGCAAGTAAAGTACTGAACACAAAGTCAGGATTCCATGGTACATTGTAATAAAAGATTTTTGAAAATGATAAAACTGAACTTCTCAGAGGGTAAAGTTTGCTGAGAATTTTGATAGCACAAATGGGATAGAATTTCTTCTTTGGGAATACTGCTAGAACTGCTTCATCTGAAATCACCTGTAAAACATACATGAGGTTCGCAGTGCTAAGTAGTCATATACATAAATACATTCTATATACAACAGCCACAAAATGGTGTGAGATAAAAGTTCATTGATAGCTCTTGAGCTAAACAAGCTACATAAGCAGCACATTCTACTTGTGTAGTACCCTAAAATAAAATATTCCTTAAAGGATCAGGATGGCTACAATGGCATGCAGTGAAAAATGTCTTTTAATATTTTTTGTATTCGAGTGTTAAATTTACAACTTGCCTGTAAGCTGGTTCAGCATATCAGATAATGAAAAGTAGTTTAGCTTCTCACATTAATGTACTACCCAGTTTCTGAATCTTACTACCCTAAATCTTACTTCTCTAGACATCAGGTTGGATTTTCAGTTGACACTATATCCATTGTTTAACCTTAAATAGTTATTTTAATAATGAATCCTACTGAATATTGAAATAAGGCAGTCCTTTCATTAATATTTAGTTGTGAGTTGAATTAATCACAGTTGAATAACTTTTTAAAACTATACCTCAAGAGTTTTCAAAACTATTAAATATTTTTCTGTTTTAAGGGCTCAGAATTGTTCACTGCAGAGAATAAAGTACCACTTTTGCATACATTACACAAACATTTTGTGCTTCGTGAATCCACGGTAAATTTTCTTGCTGATTACTCATGTAATCTAAAGATCTCCTGCAGTTTTATGGAGAGTCTTATTAATTTCATTCAAGTAGTAAAATTAGCACCTGTGGAGAACCTTTTAGGATTTTTAAACTTAGATCATATTTATAAAAACTGGCTTCATTTATCATGTAACAGGTGGATTATTTTATCTCCAAAAATATTTATTGATTGTCAGGCATTTTTAATTCAGAAAAACCCCAAGACGTAAATAAGTTCTCAGCAATGCTGTGATTCAGATGTGATCACTGGATCTGGAAGCTAGATTTTTGGGGTTGAACACTGAGAATTTACATGCTCCCTTTGAAGGCAGAGGGAGTTCTGAGACCTTAGCGTGGATTCTCCTTATCTGCTCATGTCAATAGAAACTGCATGAATTGTTCATTTGCTATTGTATATGTAGACATTTTGCTCTTGGAGCTTTAACTGGTAGATCCAGTTATGGAAATAACAATAATGGATTGTAGAATACCATGCATCTTAGGAAAGGGAACACCTGGACATTGAAAAAATTTTCCTTCCAGCTGAGGCAGAGAGGAAAAGAAGACACATCTTTAATACTTCTTTGATAAGGAGGCTTTTGTCATGTATCTGCAGAGAAGAGTGCAACTTTTTAGCAAACTTGTTCATACATAATCTTAGATTAAACATTTTAGGATACGTGGTAATGCTATAACAAGGAAAATGAAGTTAGAATACCTAAGTGAATACAGGTGAATATTGTGTTACTGTTTACACAGAAAAAAAATGTTTCAGGAAAATAATGCAATATCTTTTCCATTGGTCAAATTCTGTACCTATGGCTCCGTGGTATTTTTATATTTCTTCTGAAAAGCACATTTTTCCTGTTGTAGAGGTGACTTGACAACAAAATTAGAGAATTGGGTAGACTTTGTAGAGGGAGAGATGATATTAGCTCCCATCATACTTCTGTATGATGGACAGAAGTCTTTAATCAAAAACCTGTGCTCGTTAGTCATTCACCTTTTCATTAGTGTATGTTCAAATAGGTTTGGAAAGGCACTAGTCTTTTCACAGGAAAAATTGATCACAGCTCCTTTTCAGACAGGAAGCAGAAGTGAATTAAGTGGTTTTCTAATGTACATATGCAAAGGGTTGAAATATTGCCTTTCTTTTTTTTTTTTTTTCAAGGCAGCATTGTTATATTTTGTGACACGTTGCTTGAAAATGGTGTTCTATGTGCTTGCACTTGCACTCCTTCCAGTGAAAAAGATGTCTTAGGTTATCCCAAATGGGTGGCTAACCAGTGACATCTGTAGCAGCAACTTTGGCTAACTGGGATGCTCTGAAGAGCAGGAAAGCAAAGTATCTGTATCTGGGATCTGTCTGAACAGTTTCAGAGTATGAGCTATCCTGCATTCTCAAATACTAATTTGAGTTCAGGTATGACACCCTCTATATGTCTTTGCTGTAACTCCAGTAGGCCATTTCGTAGGTCATAGCCTTGTAGAAATGATCTGAAAGATTGATTGTGATCCCTTGATTCTGTGCTGTCTTGGAATGTTCTTAATTGCTTTTGATGATAATCAGTGGCCTGGATACCCTGATAATTATGGTCGAAATAATAATTTAGCAGAGTTTAGACTCTTGTAGATAATTAATACTTCTTTTTATTATTATAGAATTAATTGCTGCTTCAGCTTTGAACTGATCTATATAGCATAATGAGCCAGAGGTTTTCAGACCTGTCTGCAAAAAAAGTAAATTTGGGAAAGATATACAAAGATTAACTTTTTATCACTTAAAATATTTATTGCCTAAGTTAAGAATGAAAGGTGCTGTTTTTGTGTCATTGGTTTATTGTAGAAGGAAACACTGCTCAAAGAAACAGGGCTTTGAAACTTATAAAGATAGGACAAATATATTTAATGTACTTTCTGTATTTCCATCTCTGTTAATAAAACTAATATGGCTTTACATGTAGGTACTTTGTTTTCTTCTGCCAAAGTGATTGGCTGAGGTTTGTAATACTGTGTTGCTATCATAGTAATTCAATTAGAGAAACTCTTTTATGCTGGACATATTTGAAATGTTTTTACTGTAATGTTTTGCACTCATACCTATTCTTTCAGATATTTTCCCTCCTCTAATATGTAGTCACAATTCTGTAATATAGAGATAGCAAAGGTCCCAAGAACACTAACTGTGCAATTCCAGGTTTGCAATGATTTCTGTACTTCTGTGGAATTATTTCTGATTATTAATGAAAACATACTGAAGAAATATTGTATTCTTAGTATCAATTTATTATAGCCAAAAAGTGTTGCTCATCCAAAAGTAATCAATTAATTTGCAAGTTTACTGCAGGGTATTTGGTAAGAAATTTACTTAAGTATTAAAAACAGAGTAGAAAAATATACTTGTTCTCACACTAAAAAAATGTGGGATTCCTCTTTCTGAAGGACTATCAAATCAGTGTTTCTGTATTCCATTTTTTAATAAGCTGCATTTGAAGCCAGTGAATCCCCAAACTGTGAAGTATCAGGGATGCCAACAAGCTGAGTGGGTTTTATTTGCTGTAATTCTTCCATAAATCATGCTGTGATATCATAAAAACTGTATTTATATTAAAAAAAAAAAAAAGAAAGAAAGAAAAAAAAAAAGATGACCTGTATGACTTCCTGTGTAATAAGGACACTGAGAGCTGTGTTGTGTCATTTGGAAAACATCCAGGATTCTTGGTAGTAAAATGCAGGGAGTTGGGGTTGTTTTATACTCATGGTACTCTGATCAACCATTTATTAAAAAAATGGCTGACAACACTGAGAAATAGCAACACAGGTAATCAGAGAAAAATAGATCTTAAGGCAATTAATGAAATTAACTGTTTAAATGATATCAAATTGCAAATTCCTGCAGAAATTTTTAAAGGGAAGATTGGAGGAGTAAATCTCTCTATGAAATATCTTTTTGATCATACAGTGAAATACAAGAATCAGTGTTTGATGACAGAATGTCTTTGACAATGGAGGAAGATTTTGGAACATACCCTTCTGGAAAATCAACAAACTGGTGTCACGATCTGTATGTACAAATATTAGCCTTTGCTCTCTCTCACCTTGCACTCATTTGGCTTACATATGCATATTTTGATATTCAGTTTCAGACAATCCAGTCCAGTGACACAGAAATGAAATGGTCTTCTTCCTGAAACAAATTTATTCTCTTACCTTATTGAAGTAAAGATTTAGAAGTATTAACAATGCTTGATTCAAATTATATTAAGGTATTGCAATAAGAATTTAAATGGTAGCAGTTACATAATTCCTATGATATGAATCATCTTTGCCTGAGAATTAACTTATTAATTACAGCAGTTAAGTGTAATTATTCTGCCTCTTAAGGTACCTTATTATTGCTTTTTAACAATAAGACAAATTCTGATGAAGGTAATTATCATAACAATAATTTAGTGCACACTTTTGATCTTGTTACGAACACAATATAATCTTTGTGAAATGATCTTTTCTGTGTTAATCAGTCATTCACAGAGCTGTCTTTCATGTTTCTTACTCCTCTGAGAAGTAGATTGAAGCTTGGTAATTGGAGAGGCAGTGAATGACAGCAGAGAATGTATTGCTCTGTTTCAGGGTCTGATTTCGGCCAAATACTCTAACGCTTGCAAAAGCTGAATTAAATTTCTTCACAGTGATATAAATGTTGCAAATGTTAATAATTAACTTTAAACCCTCTCCATTTTCCCAATCCCAGACCTCTCAGATACATGAATTCCTTACTGAATTGGTATGTTGCCAGATATTACCAGACAAGCAGTGGCTTCATCTTTTTCCATTATGTTTTCTATTTTTTGAATCTGGATATGTTGAATTTATATACTTCCTTGCATCTGAGCCTAATTTAATGACAATGGCAAAGACCCATCTATTTTTTAAAAAAAACCCACAGCATGATTTTGATCAAGTACATCTAAAAAATCTGATTTGTATTGATAACATAGACTTTGATCAGATTTTATTATTTTTGTAACAAAGGTAAGTTTGTTAGTGACGTTGGTATGCCCTCCATCTTGAACAATTACCTTTCCCTTACACCTATATTGAGGTGAGAAAAAAAATGAAACAACCAACGATGTGAGAATTGCTCTAAACCAATAGAGATGGATATCACTGAACCCTTAAAAATAAGTTTATTAGACAAAATTTTGGTTTATTAGTTATGACCTTGGAGAAGTTTCTCTACAGAGCTGTCTCAGACAGTGAAGAAAGATTGAATATACAGTTGAAAACTTTAATATACAGTTTGATGTTAGTGGAGCAAAACTTTAAATTCTCTTCTAGAGCTCCTGAACAATTATTGAATTGTTGAATTATGATGAGGATAAGGAATCTGATGAGGCCTTCTACAAGCAGCT
>JAOEGS010007536.1:5813-53208 GCA_025447755.1 Corythornis vintsioides | reverse complement strand
CCCTCAACCTCTTGTGCTCCAACTGACTCCCATTGCCTCTTGTCCTGTCACTGGAGCTGTTTTTGGTGACCCATGTCCTCACACTCCTGCTGCCTGCTCTGCTGTGGCTGTACCCGCAGAGCTGAGGCAGCCCCCAGCCTGTGCCCATGCTCTGCTGCAATCCATCCTGGGACACATGCTCTTGTGACAAACAGCCGGCTCTGTAGCTGAGAACCTAACCCTGCTTCGTGACTCCACACACATTTCCCTCTCCTCTGAGGAGGAGCTGCGGGCAGGGCAGGGCGGGAAACCCCTGCGGGAGGCTGGGGAGACCCCGTGGCGAGCGGGGCAGGGCGGCTCCGTTCCCGCCTCTTTAGCCGCCTCAGGCAGCGCAGCGGCCGGGCCCAGCGCTGAGGGGAGAAGTGAGAGCAGCGGCCCTGAGAACGCCGAGGTCAGAGAGGCTGCACGCTGCGGGGCCGTGTTTTGGTGGATTTTTGGGGGGGTTGGTAGGTTTTTGGAGGTTTTGGGGGGCTCTGGTGGTTGCTGGAATGCCGGCCCTCAGTTTCCCTGCGTGTCGAGGGGCCGCGATTAACGCTTGTGAAACAGCCCGGTGGCCTGGAAATAGCCTGGGAGAAGCGTGAGGGAATGAAGCACTCATCCTTCAGAACAAGGATACACTGAATAAAGGAAAGGTGTGGGCAAGTGCCGCTTGCAGCGGGGCAGAGGCTGCAGCCGAGGGAGGCGGGAGCCAGTGGCTGGGCCCCTCCTCTCCACAGCGCTGGCCCGCGGTGTGGGCAGCCTGGCCCTTGCAGAGATGCTTCGTGCACATCCCAGCACCATCGGGGTCGGCCCGGGTGTGTTCTGTGGTAAGAAGCAGAGCTGTGGCTGCCAGCGGCAGGCAGGCCCGTGTCCCTCACGGGCCGAGGGGTGGCCCTGAGGGGAGGACAGGCCTGAGTGAGATGCTGCCGGCCTGGGCTATGCTGCTTTTCACTGGGTGCTACTCAGTGTTGTGTGCTCTTCTTTAATAGTAGTTCCTTTTTAATTGATTTCCTGTGGTACCCACAAACGTTGATTTCTTTTGGCCACTGCAAAGCTGGAGGCTCCAGGAGATGGCTGCTGATTGAAGATTTTACTCAAGTGTCACTATTGCTGTTTGACCCTGCTCATTCTACATGTAGAAAGCAAGCTGAATTGAACTGCAGTCTCAGAAATTACCCTGTATTACCATCGTGAAGCTGTAGCCATGTCTGTGCCCCGAGAATAAAACGGAATGAATCTTCCTTCAGGTCAGGGATGAACTAAGTTGGAAGTACCCTCCTGTGTTCTGGGAGAAGGCCTTTAGGAAGGGCTGTTAGAAGGGCAGACTTGTCTCACCTGAAGGGTAGTGTAGCATTTCTTAGAGTGACACATCAGGTTTTGTTTCAGGGCAATAAACACATCATCTGCCTCTTTGTCTGGTGAGTGGAGACTTCCCTGCAGTTAGTTGTCACATCCTTCATTAGCATTAGTTAAAGACTAGCTCGCCCAAGGGCAGTGGCTGAGAGCACTGACCCTGCAGATCACAACCTTTTCTGTTTGCACAAAGCAAATAGTGTCATTGGGTGAAACAATGGAGTTAGACATCTCTGTCTCTCTGTCTCTCTGTCTCTCTCTGTCTCTGTCTATCTTATCAGCAAAGGTTTAAAAAAATGAACAAAACCAAACCAAAAGCTTGACTGAATAATGTTCACCCGTGTAACAGTTTGGGCCTTCCACCTACTACTGGGTTTAAATGTTGGCAGCCTTGATAGCACAGGTGCCATGGAGGAGCTGGTGTGGCTGCAAAGGACGCCAGGTCTCTTAGTGGCAGTGCCTTGGTACAGAACTTGCTATCTATTTGGGATAAATAGCAGGAACCTTTTCCTTCTGCTGCTTTCCTGTACATTTAAACATTACAGAAATGTCCTTTATTTTGTGAATTTTTATTTTGTCTCCACCTTTGTCCTCTGTGGCTGGTTGAGAGGCAAGATTTATAAGATGTTATGTGTTGTACAAGGTAAATAATGAATTCTTCATTCTTTGCTGTATTCTTCTGTCCTTTGTCCTAGTGTTCAGCATCACCCCTAGCAGTATGAGCTCAGTGTCCCCTGCTAGTCTGCAGTGTAGTATGTGAGTTGACATGCTGATGGTTCAGCTTACACCATGCTGCCATGGACAAGCTGGAGTGTTTCCCAGTGAGGAGTGGTGTGTCTGGCCTGATGAACAGTTCCAGCACTCTTTGGCTTTTCACCGAGACTGTCCTACACTGAGGACCCTGCTGTGGAAGGAGAAGAATTTCTTTTTGTTGGTTGGTTTTCTTAACCAGAAACAGCTCTGGTGTGTCAGCTGGGAGTGGGCTGCAGGGTGAGTGATGGGTCGCTGTGAGGACAGAAAATAACATGCTTCTCTAGGCTTCAGTTTGCCTCCATAAGGGTAAAAGAATAATATCAGACTTCCAACAAGAAGATTCCAAGCGTTTTTTTATTTAATTAGGTGATTATTATTATGCACATGACCAATTTGGTCCCTCTTGAGCCTGGTTAATTCCCTGACCATAGAGACAGGAGAAGGGGTAGGGTGAGCCAGCTTCAGCAGCACTGCCCAGTTAGGCCATTCCAGGTGTCTCTGGGACTGTGGCCTCACTTGTCCCTTGGGTCAAGCTGGATAAACCTGTTCCTGCTCACTGGTAGGGATGCTGCCCGGGGTTCCTCTGATGTATTTTTCTATTTCAAAAGGCAGGTGTCATTGAAATTTCATAGATAATACATTTTTTTTCTCCCCTTCCCGGCTGGATTTTAGAACTGCAGATGTTGTGGGAGTGTGAAACAGCACAGGAAGGGTTCAGATCTAGGGGCTGATGTCTGCAGATTCTGTCAGAGCATTCATGTACCTTTGCCTTACAGTCACAAACAGTGGCCTCAAGGAAAAAAAGAAATGTATGTTTAATATATGTTTACACTTCCCATTGTTTTTTATAGGATCAAAGGATACTCTTTTTAATTTTATTTATATTTTTTTTGAGACATGTTTAGAAAACTGAGTTGTTCTCCATACTTGTGAGTTGTTCAATACAGGAAAAATGGGAAAGGGATCTGGTCTGGTTAGTCTACTAGAATATAGGATTTTGAAGGAAAAATCTAGGAAGGTGGAGACACTGTAGGTGGAGTTTGATACCTCATTTTTAACTCCCTTTCTCACCCACGGGCACTTCTTTGCAGCTGTCTGCTGTGAGTCATTAGCAGCTCTTTGGATGAAGCCTGGCTCCATTTCTTGTAGTGCTGGATGAGGTGTGCACCTTTCTCTGCAAAATAAAATCCTAGGAGGCAAATGTGAGGCCTGGAAGTGGCTCTGTGACTGTGCAGGGGTTGAGATTTGGGATGCTTAGACACGGTGGACTGCAAGTGAAGATCAAGGTAAGGGTCTTTATTCCAGTGTGGATAGTCAGAGCATGCTGTGCTGTAGTCAGTCACCAGCCTTGTGCTGCACTGACAGCCAAAGCTCATTTCTCCTGTAGATAAACTGATTGTGGATTTTTGTGTGGGGCAGATGGGAAGATGAACCCCAGGGGCTTGTGCTAAAATAAAAGCCAGAGGCAAATGCAGACCAGGTGCTCTGCAGCTTTCCTCATAGTTAATTTCTGAGAGATTTTATTGCACTTTCCCTTCTTACTGTGGCAGGAATAGGGAAATTCACTGTGGAAAATGGTTATTGGGATAAAAATTGTGGTGACTCTAAGAGATGCTCTGCATTACAACATTGTCTTTACTACTCTTCATGAAATTTTGTTAGGGGTAGCTCATTCTCACCTTGTTCAATGATGCAGGTTTGGGACTGTTTCTGTTGTCTGAGTCGAAAAATCACCAAGCAAAATACATTGAGGTTTTGAAATGACTTTGTAAGCTCTGCAAGTGCACACTCACTCAGAGTTGTCTCTCACTATGTTTACATGATTCTGGCAAACATTGCCACGTTCAAGGAACTTTCTCTTGCTAAGCCCTCATGTTAATTGCTGGGCTCCCATCATACCGTGGAGACGGGCTGAGATAAACAGATTTTTGAGTGGTGTATTTTACCCATCTGAATTTTCAGAGTGGTAGAGGTTCCCTCAGGACCACGCAGAGTTGAATGTGGCTGTTGTTGCAAGGAGCCCCTGTGCCTTCATGCTGCGGGAGTTGGTGTTTCTCAGGGCAGGATCATGGGAGCTGTTGGCAGCATCCTGCCACGTACGTGGAGCAGAGGTGGGAGAGGGATGACACAGGGAATTTGCCTTTCTAGCAGGAGCAGAATTAGCATCTCATGCAGGACTCTGAAACAATGAGGCTGTGTGGAAGTGGGGAGCTGCTTTCTGCACGCACTCGCATGACAAGTGAGACTCGGTGTGATGCCTGGGGAGGCGTTTCAGCTTTTAAAACAAAAATAGAGCAGCTAGGGCTCAGTGGTTTCACTTCTCTTGCACATATACCTGTGCTGTCCACCCCCGTCCTCTGCAGCTTGAAGTAAATAAATAACACATTAAGTCACTGGCAGGAGATGTTTTCAGACTGCTTTTCAGAGCTCTTTCACCAATACAGAACAAATGCAATTCCAGACTCCAGTGAACAAATAGGAGCCTGCTCACAGGCCCCAGTCTCACAGTTCTCTGAAATGACATGGTTTGTAAAGGTGCTGATCTGTTTGGGGCTGGGTTAGTTACCCATTTTCAGTTTTCACAGTGTGAAAGTCATCAGTGCTCTCTGTTGTCCCTCAAGAGAAGAGCTGGGAGCTTGCCTTTCCAAGCTGAGGTTCAAGTGAAAGATGATAATTATGTATCTGCAATTGCTAGAGCTTGTAAAGAATAACAAATACTTCAGATCTGGCAAAACCATGGCAGATGGCTAATTCTGAATGGCTGAATTCTGATTTCACAAAGTCAGGAAAAGCATTTCTTAAGACCTCAGTTTTATTTATTTATAATGACTGCTGCTCTGCCAGACTCTCTTTGCAGTAACTTGTGATTATGATTAACATAACTTTTCTTACTAACAGAATTTTCTTAGGATTCCAGTTTGATCTCCCAAGAACTGTTACCAGCTCCAGAGCTGTGCTGCTCTGAGCAGGCATTGGCATTCTCTTCAGGCTCAGGCTGAGCATGTCAGGAATGATGGGATGATAGTTTTTAATAGCAGTGGGATTTTATAAAGAGGGATGTTATAGAGAGGTGTTCAAGAAATCAACTCTCATTCATCTCCAGTCATTATAACGACAATGTCTGGGCTCATTTCTTCTGCAAAAACCTGACTTTAAACCCCTGCTTAGTCCTTTGAATGCCTCATAATCCAGACTGACTATATCCCTGACTTGTGATGTTAGTGAGGGATGACATGTCAGGGGTGGGAAATAGAAGAAAAGCTTTCAGCCTGTGAGGATGGCTGTGCCTGTCTCCTGCACTGCACCAGGAGGGGGCTTCCCCTCTGTTATTTGCTGCATTTCATTAGGAGTGCACCCCAGGGTGGTGTTTCTGGTGTCATTTCTGCAGCACTGTCTGGCCAGAGCATGTACAAGAAACTCCTGTGTATTTCACCCACTATATCTTCTGTGTAAAATAGCTTCTCTTTGATGAGGAATAGTTCACAGGGGAGATTACTGTTACTGTGGGGACAGTAGCTCTGCTAGGACACCAGCAGCTTTCTAGGAGGCCATGACTGGAGTGTTGCAGCTTGCCTTTTAACCCTGGTACTGGGGTAAAAATCCATGCAGATAAGGTTTTCTGCTTGGTATTCTGCTGAATTATTTACATTTCGTTTAATCTTTTACCCTCTTCCCAAGTCAGACCAGTAGTTGTCAGTTCCCTCTGCTGTGGGTTTTCTGAGGGAACTGCCAAAGTGTGAGTTCCTGTGTCAGAGCTATGATGTTATCTACACCAACTCAAGGGCTAAATTCTGCTCATCCAGTGGCACACTGTGACTTACCAGCTCTCAGTGTTGAGCTGATGCAGATCAGGGATTCAAGGCACAGACTGACACCCACAGGGAACTGTGGAACGAGTTGCTTTAATTTCAACTTATTTTCAGACCACAAGAAAAATATTCACACCCCACTTGTAGATGTGGTTAGCTGGGCTGCCACCTGGCTTGTTTGTTTGTTATAATGCTTTCTTCAAGAATCTGTCTGCCTTATAAAGTCCAGAAAACAAGACTTCATTTTAATCCCCTTCCTCCCCTCCTGTTAATCCATCAATTTCAGGGTGAAAATACCAGGCAAATACAACTTCACACGTGGCAGAGCCTGCTTTCTATGCTCAAAAGTTCCCTCTAACCCAGTTGTTTCTTTGTTTTCCTGAGTATTCTCAACAGGTGTCTGGTTTGTTACTGTGTCTTGTGTGATCTGGATCATCAGGATTTCCTCTCTTGAGCAGTTCTGCCAGTACTGCCCCTGGACAGGAGTCTGGTATCTCCTCATCAGGTCTATTTCATTCCACTTTCTGATAATTCTTCAGAGGTTCTGGAATGGTCAGATGTTGTATTTTGTTCTCCTGTGAGTTTTCCTCCCTTGCACTGATCTTCACGCTGTCTAGTAAGTTGTCTGGGGCAGCTGCAGTGTCACCTTGCACAGATGGCACGTTCATCTAGAATATTTGCTTTGAGTTGGGACTCGAGGGTGCAGTCAGCCATTGCAAACTCCCTTCTCCCACTGCTTGCACTTCTAGGGTGGTGTTGACAGTCAGAGAGTAGATTTCAGAAGCAAGGAGATGACATCGTGGCTTAAATGGAGAAGCTCTGCCCTTTCCTTTGGGATGCTCCTTCTGGCCTCTGCTGTTCCCACTTCCCTGGCTGGAAGCAGAGTATATTAAAGAATCTAATCTGTTCCCACCCTCACAGCTCTTCGTTTTCTGTAGACAGGAGTTTTATCCTGGGTATTTTAGGATTAAAAAAGTCATGTGCTTCTAAGGGTTCCTGAAAACAGCCCTGCCAGTTGGCTTGAACTGTGTCCATGCTTCTGATGAAAGCCAGCTCCTGTCCTCCCCTTGCCCCAGCCTTGCATTTCATTTCTTCTCCCTCTTCTTGGAGCTTTCATGTCTGAAAAAGAGCTCAGGGTTTGTAAATATTACCATTGTTGTTTCTGTGGTGGATTTCAGTCCATCAGCTGTGTGGCCTGGTTGGCTGGCACTGATGCAGGAGGCTGAAGGTGAAGGAGAGGGTGGGCTAAGCTCAGCACAGGCTTGGGCCAGCTAAAACTGAAGGCAGGATGACATTCTGGCACATGGGCTTGAGAGTCTAAGCACTGGATTAAAGCTAAGGGCCAGACCTGCAGAGGAACTTGCACGTGAGATCCCCAGACGTGCCCAAATGTCCTGTGGAGCCCAGTGCTAGCAGCCAGCCTGGGCTTCTGAACTGCAGTGCTGGGTAAGAGTTCACAGCCCTGGGACTCCTGACGTGTGCCTTTTCATCTTCCACACAGCCTTCCCTCTTCATGTTTGATTCCTCCCAGCCCTGCAGGCTGCCATGGCTACCTGCTGGCTGCTGCTGCTGCTCACAGGCTATTCTGCCAGCAAAAGTTGGATGGCACAGTGTGTTAAGGAATTCAGAGTAGTATCAACGTTTCTTTTAATCACAGTGATGCTTTGTTTTCTTCTAAGCCTTTGTGTTAAGTGCTGAATTTAATTGTCATTTAAGTATGTGCATTTATGTATATTTAATGATACAAATAATCAGTCCAACATGGTCTCGTGTTTATTCTTACTTCACTTTCAACTTGCTGTGGTGTTTTACTTTCCAAATTAGGCACCTAGTATACTGAACACTCAACTGCTGATTTTTCTGCAGTGTTACTGTTAGGAAATGGTGAAGTGTCAGCAGAATGTATTTGAGAGCATTTGAATCTCTGGATGGAGCTTGGGTGGGTCGGTGAGCACAGCAGTGGATCAGCTGGGGAGAGCAGGCCCAAGGCCTGGCTGGGAGAGCTCTGTGCATGGGCAGCTGGACAGGAGGGCTGTGCTGGTGTCACTGCTGACACCCTGCAGCCTGGTTTGTGCTTCTTCAAGAGAATTGCTGTTCAGCCTGGAGGGGTTAGTTAGCACACAGTGAGTGTGGCTCACTGCAGTGGGCCTGCCACCCGTGCCCTGAGCAGAAGCTTGGGCAAGCAGGTGGTGCTTGGCTAGAGCAGGGGGAGGAGGCTGCAGGTCAGATGCTCTCCAGTGCTGTGCTCAGTGAGTGCATTCAAACACATGTAGTTCCAGCAGCTTACTGCACTTACTAGGCTTCACTCAGAACACTGTGAGTGTTTAGAGCTGCTGTTGTTACCCAGTGAAGTGACAGATTGATACTGAAATGATACTTGGCTGTGAAATTATATTCCCATTAAATGTGACTTTTGTTCTTCTTTTGCAGTGACCCGTATGTGAAACTTTCCTTGTATGTAGCAGATGAGAACAGAGAACTTGCTCTTGTGCAGACAAAAACCATTAAAAAGGTGTGTATATACTCTGTTTGTTCCACTGCTTTGGAAGTATTTAGAATACTGGAACACCCTTCTGTAAGATAATGCAGCATTTATTTTCATTGTTGTGTACCATCAGGTATGATGGTTTGCATTCAGGTGCAGGTATCTTCAGTGGGCATGGTCTGCTGGCAGGACTCAATGTGTTGAATTGTTCTCTAAACCTTGGCTTCTCACAGCTCAGCAGATCATTCCCTGTCATATTTGAATGAAAGACATAGCTGAAATAAAGAACTGAGAAACTCTGCTTTAAGTATCACCTGCCTTTAGCAAAAGTGATCATACTTGAATGTTCCCTTTCAAAATTCCTATTTCACATGTGTTTTCCTAATACAGGAATTAAAAATGACTGAATGGTTATAATAATAACAAAAGCCTGAACATGTTGCTTGGTGTTTTGTTTCTTGTTGGTTTGGGTTTTTTTTAATTAGAAGCAAAATTAAATTTTACTTGGTTACTTAATTTCATTCCACACAGAAAAATTCCATTGGGGTTATTTATCATTAGAAGGATTTTTATTGTTTGGGGTTTTTTTAATCTACTGGCAGAGAAGAAAAATGTCACAACCCTTCTGAAAACTGAAGGAACAATAATGAGCTGTCATTTTTACAAAGACAGAATTGACAATTATCCAATTGAGATCATTATTGCAAAACAATAGTGAGCAGAATTTTGCTACTGCAAACACAGACTCAAATGATGCTGTTCTAAAATCAGAACATTAGGTGTCATGAGAAAGCCAGTGTGAAAGCCTGGAAGTGTGGGAGATCCAAGCAAAACTTTCCACAAGGTCTGGGGCATGTTTGGTGTTGGAAACTACAAGTAATCATTTATTTCTTTATTACATTATTGTTATTTCCCTCCCTTGCTTCTCTGAGAAAAAAATGGTGATCACACCCAGTGGTTTAGTCAATTTGTAGTTTATTTTTCTTTAAAATTACTTTCTTAATTCTTACTCAAACACCTTGGTTCTTAACTGGAAAAGATGTTGCTGGTCTGAAAGCCTGTTTAGCTCCCACACCTTCCAAGTGCAGCACGCTAGGAGAGGTTGAAAGCAGAGCATTGGATTGGAAATCCTTCCTGTGAGTTACAGTAATGAGTGTGACATCACTGCTGAGGGGAAGCAGCACCTACCAGGAGAACAGGGAAGCACCTGAGTGAAAACAAAGGCAGTGGAGGTGTGTAAGATGGTACCACTTTGTGTCAGTGGTGTCAAGGAAGAGAGAAACTCCTGGCCCTCAGTGCTGCCCTGGGAAGGTGGTCACAAGAAGCCAACTGCAGCCAGAGGGCTGAGGAGGATGATGTGTTCTGGGACTGCTGCTGCCTTTTCTCACTGTTTGGAGCTGTCACTTCAGGCCTGCACTTTTTCAGTCATTTCCATAACTGTAATATTAACTCATCTGTTGGAAAGGTCTGCTTAGTCACTTCTGGATTGAATTGCTGACTCTCATCTCAGCACTTCTGCCCTCAAGGCAGTGCTCTTCCCATGTAAACTGTTATTTCTTAGAGCAAACAGCAGGAATGGTTCCTGATACTGAGTCAAAACCACCCAAACACACTGAGCAGGACCACTCTGGGAGTGATTCTGAAAGACACTGCCAGTTCTGTCCCTCAGCTCTGTGACCTTTCTCTTGCTCTAGTGGCATGGAGCCCTTCACTAGTCTCATCATGTTCTACCCAGTCAGTCTTCCTCAGTTTCCTGGGTGGCTCTCGTGTGGCACTCTTGCAGGAGGGGCACTGCAGGCTCCCCTGCTCCCAGCAGCAGAGGGGTTAAATTCACATGGTTTCCTTGCTCTGAAAGAAATTACCAGCAACATTCCTGGTTCATCTGGGAAGATGGAGCTGTTGGATTTCAGAGGCTTTTTGTTTTGCTTTTCCTCCCTCCACACATGCAGTTATTCCAGCTGTAAAATCTGATTAATGCCTCGTGTTTCCTTCTTGGAGCTGCATCTTGAATGGCCTGCTAGAAAATCCCTCTCCTTGCTGTTTGCTGTCCCAGGGTCTTGAGAGGTGCCTGGTGTTCCCTTCAGCCCTGGCTCCCAGGCTTGCCCCTCCTGGGGCAGCTCTTTGGAGAGAGGTCTGGCTGAAGATGCTGATCCATTTTCCTCAGTCTGTGCTGAGCCTCAGCACTCCACTTCTCCATCCGTGGGCCAGTGTCCAGCTTGCCCTGGCCTGTGGCTGATCCCCTTTGCCACAGGTGATGCTCAGCACAGTCTCCCTTCCCAGGCTGTGCTCAGTGTCCCCATGGAGCTCCATGGATGCTGCTTCCCGTGTTGCCCCTCAGTGCTGGGAAAGCTCTGTGTTTGTCCTGATAGCCCCTGCAGCATCTAACTCAGCTTGACTCTTGGCAGCTCTTTGTCTTGCCCTTTTTAGGATGCAGCTCTTTTTGCTGAGGAGATTTTTCTGTGCCTGCTTCCCTGCTAATATCCTTGATGAAGTTACCCATGCATTTATTTCTGGAGCCTTTCTTTGCAAGTGTTGTTCTCCTTTGCTAGGATTCTGACGTTTGTTCTTTCTGCCTTGACCAGCTAATTGCATCCCTTGTGAAGGAGGAAGAAACTTTTTCTGGTTTCAGGGCATTTACCACAAGCTGCTCCTTAACACAGCAAATATCTCCCAGAGCTGGTTCTTGTGGTTGAACGGCATTCCAGACACCTGCATTGCTGCTGGCAGCAGTGCCTCAGGTGGTGTGGGACACAACCTCTCTTGCCAGGAACAGCCAGGCTTGAAGAGTGCAAGTATTTACAAAAGAGCATTTAAAATTATTATTATTAATAATATTATTAGTATTTCATTATCTTTGCAGAATACTTTTGTGCTCCTTAAGGCAAAAAAGGCTGGGTTCTCTGCCTCCATCCCCTGCCCTTCACCTAGATGCATTTTAGTCTTTTCATCTACACTTTACAATGGTCTTTTCCTTCATGAAATACTTTCCTGCTCTGTCATAAGATCTGTTAGGATAAGCAGGTAAAACTTTCCTGAGTACAGTTGTTAAGCACCTGCATAGAGGTTTATGTAGGTTTAGAGTTAGATCTTTTTTTTTATAGCATTATTTCCTTCTTGTCCTCCTTTTTCCCCCCACGTTTTTTGTTTTTTAGAACAGGATTTTCAAATGTCAGTATTTGATTTAATTGGTAATTAATGCCATATACACCAGGTTGAAGTTCAGCCCCAATGCAGAGAGGAAAGGAGGGTGTGCAGCTGCCAGCATGTGACCATCCCCTGCCTGGTGAGCTGCAGGAGGCCTCCTGTGTTCCCCCTGAGAGGAGAGCAGTGTGGAGAGCCACTGGGCCCTGGACACGATGGATCTGGTGCAGCTCTATCAATAGAGTTCAGATACACAGCCAAGATTCCCTTTCTGTGCTACAACAACACTTCTGTGGGTGGAAAGCCAAGTTTTACTGTCAGCTCTTCTGGTAAATCTCTGCCATGTGAGAGAATGAGGGAATGACTTGGCCTGAACACAGAACCATTGGTCATACTGTACTTGGTTTTCAGCTCAGCCAGCAGTGAATTGCCCATATTATTAATGTTTGTACTTCTGATCTCTGTCTCTATACACTTATTATTTCATACTTGAGCTCCCTTCAGCCTGCACTCATCTGCACACTTTATTCCTGTCACTAAAACCCATAAATTCGAGTTGTCTTTGGGCTTGGGGGAGATTGAGAAGGGTGTCATACCTATTTAAAGTCAGTACCTTGCCTTTTGGCTTTTGCTGGTTCATTTGCAGAACAAATCTCTTTATTTTTATAGCACTCAAGTTGTCCTTGTGTTTTAAAAAAGGCTTTTTTTTTTTCCATGTGAGTTTAAGTGAATCTTGATAATGAAACATCTTCAGGTTTTATTTCTATAAGTTCTCTCTGATTTGCCTTTTACTCATAGAATCCTATTTATACTTAACATCTATTTTAGAATCTTCTGACTCAGATATCCTCCCACACTGAGTTTACTCAGTAGAGATTTTCTAAATAATTTGATGGCAATATTTTTTTCCATTTTTTTTGGTGATCCTCCTTTTTCCCCTAGAGGGTTCTCATTTGCATGCATGCTTCAAGGGTTGCAAAACAGCAACCTGAAAACATTGCAGTATGTAAATACCTGCGTTTCTTTTACAGACACTGAATCCAAAATGGAATGAAGAATTTTATTTCAGAGTAAGTTTCCTTTTACTTGCAATCATTATTATAACATACAGTTAATCACATGGCATTTTATAAGGTTGGGAGGAAGCTTCTTTCTTATTTCTTTCTGTTTACATTTGAAAATGCTTGTCCTGCTGTAACTGCTGTTCTGTCTCTGCAGAGATGGAAGGATCAGCAGAAATTGGCATATCATTAATTGGAAATGGGCTGCAATTGGAGATTTTCTTTAGATTAAGTTTTGAGTTAATGCATCTGGCAAAAAAAATACTTCTTGTAAATATATTCTCAGCACAGCATGTTTGGCATGGTTTCAAAATGTTCATGCAGTGGCAAATAAAGAGTTATTTCCAAGAGCTGTATGAAATATAAGTTATTATGGCAAAAAATAATGAAATACAAATGTAGAGAAGGAATATAGAAAAAGTAATTTCTCTTGGCCTTTTATTGCTTGCCAAAGATGTCAAAACAAGCTGCTTTTTTTCTTCTTGTAGTTTCATTTTAATCTTTCTTGATCTTGCTTAGAATGAAAACAATTATAGCTAGCAGTGATTTTTATCAGAAAAAATAGCCTGGACTATTTGGAAGGGGTAAAGGAGGGATTAAAACAGTGATTGTCAACCCACCTTGCTGTAAATGAGAAGGGCAGCAACAAAGCTCGTGTTTAGGCACTGAAAATGTTTTTCCAAGGAAGAATTAGTTAATTCGAATGCAGCTGTAGCTTTCACAAAGGATGGTGAGGTAGAATTTCAGTTGTTGGTGGTTGTTTTAATCTTCAGCAGCTGCCTGGGAGAAGATGTCCTTGCAGATGGTTCATCAGGCAGCTCAGGGAGCTGTCTGTGCAGCCCTAGCAGCTGGGTGTTGTGCAGGGCCTGTCCCCCCTGACTGCTCAGACTTGGGTTTTATTTTTATTTATTATTATTGCCTGCAGGAAGGGAGGTGAGGGAGGTTTCACCTGTCTGTGCATTTGCAGATGGTCAGGGCTCTCTCAGATCTGACCCCACGGATACGTGATCCATAGGAACCAACCATGCTGAGCTGGGACACTGTTAGAGAAATTCCTCTGTTCTGAAGTGAAGTCTATTGACTCAGGACTAAGCAAGCTTGTTATGTGTATCTGTGCTTGTCACTCCAGCTGCTGTTACTCGTGGTAGCCTTTTTCATCCTTGCCTTTCCCCAGGAAAACAGAACACACAGAACTGCCACAGTTTGTGTTGCTTAAACTGCACCTATAGTTCTTGGAAGCTCTGTGAAAGCATCCTGGAGATCCTAAACAGCAGTGTGACTCTCTAGTGATCAGTGCAAACCCTTTTGTCTTTTGTGGCTTTCTCAAACCCACACAGAACATGTCTGTTGTGCAATGTTAACTCTGAGTTTTCCCAATTAAGCAAATTGGACACAGTAACCTGGTTTGCAAAGGCTTTCTGTGAAAGTACATCAAGTAGATTAAACACTATGGAACTTGTTTGCTTGTGTATCAGTGGCTGGTTTGTGCCCCTGCCAGAGTTCTTGTTCTGTTAGTTTCTCCACTGGAACGCTGGCAGGCTTTTTTCCCTCAAACTTACCTCAACCTTCATTTTCTCACAGGTGAACCCGACCAATCATCGTCTGCTCTTCGAAGTGTTTGATGAGAACAGATTGGTGAGTGCTTGTCTCAGTTCTGCTTTACTTGCCATGAAGCTTAAAGGTGATTTTTTGTCAGTTGTTCGAGTGTGCTAAGAAAATGCAGATGGAAGCATAAGAAGCATCTGTTTTTGGGACTAATAGAGCCTTAAACACAGAAGTAGTGCCCTGCTGGGTCAGATCACAGTGGTCTCTCCTCCTCAGCCCAGCACTGTGACAATGAAAACCTCATCATATTGTTCCTTGGGCTTCTCCACTGCAAACCAATTCAATGCAACCTTTTAGTCACAAAGCAGCTGCTTCATCCCCTGGTCATTTTAGTGTCTCTCTCTTGTGCATTGTAATACTTCTGCATCCTTGGTTGGGATGTGGTTATCTTGTGCTCAAGATGTGGTATGGATGGAAGTGTTTAAAAGACTTGTGGATGAGTTGCTCAGGGACATGGTTTAGTGGTGGGATTGGTAGCACTGGATTAATGTTATTTTCCAACAGAAATGATTCCTTGATTCTGTGACTGTGGGTGTAGGAGGTTCAAGGCAGTGGCAACATAATGCTCTGTTATTTGTCAGTTCTCTGCCTCAGAATGCCCAGCATGTTGGTAGTGTTTATCACCTTGAACTTGGCTTGTCTGGTGCAGTTGCTCTTCTAGAGAAGTCTTCCAACCTCTTGCTGCTTCTTTCTTTTGTTGTGATTAGAGAGGTAAAGTTTTCACACGGGCTTACACGGCACAAGTGACACTGTCATTCTGAGCACATGAGGCTGTACTTGCCAGTGCAGTGGCACGCGGGGTGAATGACTCTTGAGAGCTGTGGCACTGTTCATGAGAGAAGGTGTTCATGTTTTCTTGGCTGGGTGCAACACAACCTCCACTGAACTCCTTTGGTCTGTGACAGCATCAGCATTGTGAGGAGCCTTCTATCCAAAAATCTATGGTGTGGAAACCTCTGTCTTCTGAAAAAAATCTTCTTTTCCTCTGAATTTCTGTAAAATATAGAGAAAAAAACCCACACGAGATGTAATCTGAGGAAGAAGCATAAACAGAGCCAAATGATTGTATCCTCCTTCAGGAGAAGTGAATCGGTAAATCTTTGCCAGAGGGTGTGGAGGGGGCTGCCTGTGTTCAGTGACACACAGTGGGCACTGTGTCCACTGGCACTGCTCAAACCGTCCTGTGCCTTTGCAGCTGAAGAGATCCCTGCTCAGCTCTTCCCAGCTCTGACACCCAGTGCCAGCTGAGGCAGGATGCTGTGGCAGTGAGGTGGGCTCAGGACTCTGCTGGTGTCCCTGTGTGGCTCGTGTCCCGGGAGGCTGGTGGGGCTGTGTTTGCTGCTCTGGAGCTCTAGCAGAGCTGGTGGAGGCGTCGCTGTGTCCGGCCGAGGGCGGCGTGCCCGGGCTGTCCCTGTCTGACAGTGTGGTGACCCAGGAACACACCTCTGCAGTGACAGCTGGGCAGGGGCAGTTTGGGTGTACTTGTTTCAGGTGCAGTGCTTGAGATTGTCCAGGTTCTGTACACAGTGCTGGCCTTGTGCTGGCAGTTTCAGTGCTGCTCTGTTCTGCAACCATTTTCTGCTTGTTCTTCCCAGGTCCTGCTGCTACTGAGAACCTGCCTGTGCAAGGGCAGCAGCCTGTGTTCTGGGCTATTGGCAAAGCAGCCACACTGGGGTCTGTAGAGCAGCAGCAGATTTCCATCAGGTTATGGTTACAGTCAGAGGAGGTGCTGAACTGGCTATTTTGGCTTTCTCTGACATACTTATTGTCAATACTTGCATGGGTTTTTATTTCTTCACATTGCAGAATTACCAAAGCAACTTTCTCTTGGTGGTATGTCCTTTCCTTTCTGCTTCGAAATGGAGACTGTATGGTGCAAGCTTTGTCTTTGCTTCAAAAAGACACGGTGTTCTTGGATAATGTGTTTTATCTGAAAAATAAGCTGCAGTAATATCAACACCTGTGCTTGCAAGGCAAGCTGCAGTACTCTGCTGTGTAGAAGCTATTCATGTTTTTCTTCTTGTTGGCTCACAGCGTGCTTAAAACAATAGGGGATTGTGCTGTCTACTGGCAGTTCTGACAATCTGCCTTTCCATTTCTCTTGTGATTGGTGGTTTTCTGTCTTTTGAAAACAAGTTGCTTGCAAACAGAGCTTTAAACGCCCAGAGTATTGACCCACTGCCTACAAGTTTTCAGAGCTGTTGACAAAACTTAGGCTTCCAAGTTCTCCTGGGGGCAAGTGCCCGTGTCCTGCCAGGAAGCTGCGCTTCCATCTAAGCAGAGCTGCTATTCTGGTGTGTGCTAACAAGTGCTGTAGTGGGTGTGCTTCAGATGTGAGCACCCTCGGACCTTTCTGCCTTCGGGGTGTTCCTTGTACGCTGTGGTGTATCCTGTCTGTCTGTTCTGAGTCTGGCTCTTGCGGAGTGTAACTGTACTCCGCGCTGGCAGGCTGCTGGTGGTAATATTGCTAAGTTTCTGGCTGGCTGCTGGCCAGCAAGGGGCAGAGTTTCTGCAGGGTGCTGGAGCCCAAACCGGTACACAGCGACATGCAACACCCGTCTCCGATGTTCCCTCACCGCTGCTGCCCGCTGAAGCTGAAGAAGAGCCTCTGCCTCTGCCATCTTGCACATTCCTGCTGCTGTTGTGAGAGATCTTTGCCATGTGTACGATTGCTTTGTTTGCTGTAGGCTTTGATTACCGAAGGGACCGCACGGGGTAGAGAAGGTTATGCTGCGTTTGTAGGGACAGTGTAAAAGTGCTGTGGCTTTTTACAGGCAAGAAGTTTGTTGCTTGGTCTCGTTCTGAGCACAGTTAAATTGAAAGCATAACCGTGCTATATTTATTCCCGTTCTGCTGCGACAGCCTAGCGCCGTAACACCCCAACACGTTAGTGTGCAGTCGCTTTTCTCCTCTGCATGTGGAGCTGGAAGTTCTCTCAGCGAAGGGAATGTGTTTGCTGCAGTTAGGATTCCGCGTGCGCTCGTCCAGAGCTGTGCCTTGCAGCACGGCTCAGATTTATAGCGGTGCCGAGCACTCGCTGCCGTGGGCAGCTGGGAGAGCTCTCCCGCTGGGGCCGCTCCTCTGATGGAAAAGCAGCAGCTGGGAAGGTGCTGCTCCAGGCTCTTGCTGGCATTGAAGAAAAAAAAAGAAAAGGAGAAAACAGAAAAAACAAAGCCCCACTAGCTTTACCCTGGAGAGGGGGAACCGGGCCACGTGACTCCCACCATCCTACCCCATGTCACAGTGTGTAGGAGCGCTGATTGCTCTTACCCAATCATGCCTGGAATGCTGCTTGCCACTTGGGCTATTTCTGCTATCTGTCGCTATCAGGGCTGCAGTGCTAACAGTTTGGCAGATGGGACACTTTTTCTTGGAGTTTATGCCTTTGGTTTTTAACTTCTGGCAGTGCCTGAATTGTTGCTGTTCTCCCTGTCCTTTTCTTCTCTCTGTAAAACCATGGCCCACCGGCTGCGGTTTCATTTTGGCTCTGGGCGAAGCAACACGGCCCCCGAGTCGGAGGTCCTCGGCCGGGAGAGGGAAGATGACTTTCTTATGGCATTCCACACTCTGCCAAGAAGAAGCAGCCCTCACGCCTTCTCCCGACACGGCGCGGACTGCGGCGGCGGCGACCTGCAAGAAGTGAGCTCCTTAAAAAGGAGCACGTCCATGTTTATTCCCCAGCTGCTGAGCAGCATCGACGCGCGGCCCACGAGAAGCTCCTCCATGCAGATCTCCCTGCAGCGCAAGGCTGCCGACGGCTGCGCGGACGAGAGCGCGGCCCCGGAGTGTCCGGAGGACGCGCTGCCTTCCGAGCTCCCGCGCTCCAGGGAGCTCCACGCGCACCCTCTTGAAGACCGCTCTGCTCCGAGGCCTCCAGAGGTGGCTCCCGAGGCTTCCCCGGAGGCAGGACAGCAGATCAACGGAGCCCCCAGCTGTAATCGCCAGAGCGAGGATGCTGCTTCAGCTGCCCGAGAAGATGAGGCAAGTGAAGCGGCCTCAGGTTTAAACATAAGCGGTGTGAGGATTCAGCACCGGGCTTCAAGTGCAGACGTGCCTCAGGTTACCCTGCTGCCCTTTGGTACTGTGGCCCAGGGTAACGCTCCCACCCCCGAACCCCGCCGCTGGTCTTTGCAGCACGTGCCGGAGGTGTCAGCAAATTCAGGGAAAAAGTTCTTTGTTCTCCAGTTGCAGCAGCCACAGACGAGTGCTACGGGCGCAGGAGGCGAGTATAACTTTGGGTTTACTGGAACAAAAGGGGACAGGTTGGTCAGGTATCCTCGGATACGGCTAGAAAGGAGTACTTCCTACCCCGTGCAGCCACCATCAGAAGAAAGCAGCCCCCCACACGATGGATTGAATGCTGAACTGCATGGAAATGGCAGGAACGGGTCAGAAATCTCTGGAAGCAGCTCGGTAGAGAGGATTCCTCCGGGGCAGGGATGCTTGTTTAAAATCAGGCCGGATCAAAACACGAGGCAGCAGCACTTCAGAATTCTTGTCACCCGTGGTCCCGAAGAACAAAATCAGGTTGTTGGTCAAGAGGGTCACAGCACCACTGATCCTACAGCAGCTGGCACCGCAGTGAGTATGATGCTGTGATCTGCTATTAAAATACAGAATTGCCAGACAAAGGCTTCTAGCCTGGAGGCGAGCGGAGCGCTGCCATTGTTAGTGCTAGAATGTTCGGCATTTTTCTGGAGCAAGCCACGAATCATCTCTAGTTCTAATCTTAACGTAGCTTTGCTCTCAGTTACGGTTACATCCAGTGTCATATTTTGAGATCCTAATGTCACACGTTTCTGAGTTCAGTGTTACATCAGCTGGAAAGATTTTTAGAGATCAGAACACTGAAATGGCAAACGGAGCGTTTGTGTTCGTGTAGTCGGCGCAGACCGTGCTGCGGGAGTTCCTCGTGCTCTTGGGTTTGAAAAACAAAGACTTTGGCACCCTCTAAATAGAACCCACATGCGTGGCACCTCTACACCCCTTTAAAGTGTGATTGTAATCCAATAGTGGCCGAGGCTGTCAAAACCGTACCAGAATTCCAGTCAAGCTGTTGGCTTAGATAAGGTACCAAGAAATTAGGAAAAAAAAATAGTTTTTTTTTCAAGTAGTATTTCAATTAGATATAAATTTTCTTTTTCCTGCTGGGAATTACAGGCACGTTCTGGTTTTTGTATGCCACAAGTCCCAATCAAATGGAGTTTAAGTGGCTTGGCAAAACTTAGTAAACTGCCTGGTGGTTTGTATTTGCCTTGATTTTGCTTTAAGGTGACAGAATGAATCTTCTGGGTTTTCTTTGTGATTGATGTTTTGTGTTTTTGAGCCACTTCGTAAAACGCCAAAGTAGGAACGAAACTTAAGGGTTTAGATTAGTCATTTGCTTAAATTGCTTTAGTGTGCAATTTAACACTGCCCACTTGAGTTCCTGAGCCCGGGGTGCTGTATATAGCATGGAAGCGCTGCGTCTCCAGCTGTGAAAACAGAGCACTGGAGAGATTTCTGTCTCCATGGCTGGCGTGTTCCACAAAGCAGCTGCGAGCGGCCGCGAGGCCGGAGGGTGACTGCAGCTTTCCTCTCAAAAAGCCAAGAGGCTCCCAGCTTATTCCAGTAGAACCTTCTTGTAGCTCTGCAGCAGACACTGTGAGTAGAAAACTCGTCAAGTGTCCCGTAGCTTTTCTCTTTCCTAAAGGGAAGTGAAGAAGGAATCCCTTCCCAGCGTCGGTTTCATCTCCGTGTCTGAGCTGGCACTGGGTGCTATGTGCTGTCTTTCCTGCCAGCCTGGGACTGCTGCAGCAGGGCAATGTGGAATGCAGGCCCTTTGCCGATTTTCCTCTTCATCTGCCTTTCCCAGTACACTATGGTGTGTGTCCTCGTACTAAAACAAATCTGAACCTCGTGCTAAAACCAAAAGTGGAGTGGAGAAGTACGTCTGATTTTCCCTTTCCTATTTATTATCCCTTGTTCCTTTCCAATAACAGCTGTTCATGGGGAGCATGGTAGCCAAGTCTGTAAGTAGCTATGGCATGGCCAGGCTGGTGCAGGAGCATCGGGGACTCAGGTCCGTGCAGCCTGCAGAGAGCCGGCCCCAGAGGCTCTGCACTGGCTCCCATGATCTGCAGGATCTACCCCCGAGCTCCCTTCTTTGATCCTGGCTGAGACATGATTCCCATACCACAGCTGTCAGTGTTTCCAGGGGGTTATGATTTTGTTCCTGGTGCTGAGCTTTCATTGCCACGGGGAATGATGTGTCAGCCACGCGGCGTGGTGCTTGTGGGCACGCTCCCTCTGAGGGCTCTTCTGCTCCTCGGGGCAGACAGCTCCCAAAGGAACTGAAACCTCCAGCTCTGAGTGGTGCTTTCTCATCTCTGTAGTAAGCAAGGTGGTGTTGTGGGCAGAGGTGACAGGCTGGGCAAGATACCATCGAAAGTGTGGGGGTAATGAACCCATTTTGGTGAAAGTTTTGCTTTATTCTGTCCACATAGGAAACTCTTTAGTAAGGTGTCACTGTTCACCTATCCCACACTAGTTAGTTTGGAGGGCAGATGATGCTAAGTAAGGGTATGCCCGAAATACTTGTTCAGTTAGGCTGAGGGAAAAAGTCGCTGTGTTTTATAGCTGTGTGAAAAAGAATTCTCGAGCCTTCCAGTTGCAGGCACTGGTGTGTGTTTGATTGATCCCGGGCATGGGCCTGGGGCTGGGAGCAGCAGCTGCTGCAGCCGCATTTCTCTGCAGCGCAGGCATCCCAGCGGGCGTCTGCAGTCCTCCTGACACCAAGTGTTTATGACCTTTCAAATATCTTCTCTTTTAGACAGAAGCGTTCTTGGGCGAGCAGGATGTATTTCATTACAAGTCATTATAAAATATAAAGTACGAGCTTATGCCCAATTGTGAAAAACTCTGTTTGGGAGCCTTGTCACAAATTCTTTTGACTGCCATGGTATTTTACACGTAAGGCAATAGGCTGCTGCTCAGTGTGTGTGTCGACTGTGGCATAGAACAACCACTCACATTGTCTGGGGTCTGGGGTCTGGGAGTGCACGGCTGTATTTGTGGGAAAGGCTTCAAAAATGTCATGTATTGGACAACTGTTCCACGGGCCTGACAAGGGCCTCTTTGTTGTCATCAAAATACAAAGCGCCCTAACAAAGCGCAGTAGTAGTGAATTATATTTAGTTAACATACAGCAGCTCTGGGCTCCAGGGCTGCCTTCTGCACAGCTCGCTTTGCTTTTCCTTTCCTAGAAACAATTTTAGAGTAATGCTGTTAGGGAAGTGTGGAGTTGCCTGCTGTGGCCGGGGCAGGAGCGGTGAACCCACACAGAAGAGGGCTCGTGCCTCCTGCAGGCTGGTGCCCCATGGCAGCCCTGCCTGACGCTGCCTTGGCACCTCTCCCTTCGTGCCCGGGTGGAAGCTGTGCTGAGGGCTCCTGGGGACTCTGGGATGGTGACACCTGAACAGTGTGGAGCTCAATGCAATGAAGAATCTAGAAGTGCTGCTCACTGCTGCTGCCTTTCCCCAAGGCTGGAACATCCACTTCCATGCCTTGCTCTGCCCTCATCGCCCATTCAGAACTGTCTCTCTGTTGGCACCCTGGGTTTTGGTGGGAAAGGGCTGTCGCTTCCATTGTTGCAGTGGAAATGCTTCCACGGGTAGACCTGTCACTGGGGCAGTGAGCTCCAGGTGTGTCAGTGGTGAGCTTGGTGTTTCACCAGGAGTAATCTTTATGGAGCAGAGCAGAGCCAGCTACTGCTAGTGAAGCTGTGCAGGGGAAAGGCAGACACTGACAGTTTGCTCTTTCCCCAGGGAATGAGAGCTCCTTAGTTGTTTCCTTCCACTCACCACTTAGTTTCAGCATAAGAAGGTTGCTGGTGACCCTAGCTCGGTGACTGCCTGTGATCTGGAACAGAGTCCCACGAGGGCAAAGCTGTGCAAAGAGCAGACAGCAATGCACTAGAACATTGCTCCTGCTAGGCAAGTCTGAAGCCTGGAACCACCACCTTGGGTATTCCCCCAGGAGAGCTGTGACTCCACTCTCTCGTGGGGGGATGGTTGGTTTGCAGGTTTGACCCAAGGCAAAGCAGGTCAATGGAACTGCTGATTGATTTGGAGGAGCTGCTGCTGAAAGAACGTGTTCAGCAGTGTTACTGAATAGTAGCAGCTCCTGTTACATGGTGTGTACAAAGGTGCAGGTTGCTGCTCTGTCTAGGATCAGCTGCGTGAGTATAAACAGCTCAGCACTTCCCACACCTTCCTCACAGGGAAACCCAGCTGCACTATTTCCACCTCAGTTGGCCTGGGAGTTAATATCAGATGTATGGGAACATACTGTTTGCAGTCCTTTCAATTTATAGAGGAGCATCCACTGGTCGCAACTTTAGGCCATGTTTCTAGCATAATATTTACTTGCCTTAGCCATTTACTTTAAATTTCTAGTTCAGTGGGTTGGAAAAGACACATTCCTTAACTCTCAGTTCCATTCTGTGGCCTGAGTGGGTGCTGATGAGCAGCAGCAGTCCCCTGTGCTTGCCCTGTGCTAGGCTGCAGTCTGCAGACCATATACCACTGTATGGCAGTTAAAGGGCAGGGGAGGAGTAGCCCTGCTCTGTCATTTTACCAGTGGGATGTTAAAAATAAGAGACATTCCAAAATGAGACAAATCCTGTTCTGCAGGAACTCCTGTGAAATTGTTTATCTGCCTCCTGTGTTTGGATGTGGCTGCTGAAGCAGTGACTGGTTAGGATCTCAGCTGCCGAGTGAAGAGGTGCTTTCCTCCTGTCTGTCTGTCTGTCCCTGCAGGCCTAGTGGCAGTTCTGTGCAGACAGTGGAAACTGGCTCTGTTCCCAGTGTGGGATACTTAGGGCTGAGCCACACTGACCTGTTTCTGCACCTTCCACTGCAGAAGCAACTCCTGAGTCTGGTACAGCACTCAGAAAGTCAAAGTACTCATGGTTTATTTGCTGGCCTTCATGACACCATATTCCTGAACCTCTGGTGGCCTTCTAAACCAGGCAAAAGCTGTGTCAGAACTGTGGAATTGTTCAGGTTGGAAATGACCCTTAAGATCACCGAGTGCAACTGTGAACTGCCAAGTCCACCACATCTCCACAGCTTTTAAACGTGTCCAGTGGTAGTGACTGGCTTGCACATCTGCTCTGAAACGCTCTTCCTGCACTCTGGGGATGTGCTGTCTTCAAAGGCTGCTTTTACATCAGAGAAGGTACCAAAGAGATGACTGATTTTCGTGACTATTACTTTTTCATGTGAATGGAGGACAGATAGCACGTTGGCAGTAGTGTAAGTTAGCCTGCAGAATCAAGGAATGCATATTAATTTTGAATCAGATGTTGGTCTTTACCCTGTCCCCACGTTCTCCAAGTTCCCTGGGAAACTGCTCTGAATTTTGTCAGACATCATTGCTGGGCGCTTTGCTTTTCCTCCCTGCAAGCTGCATCTTTGGTATTTCCCTGTAAAGAAACCACAAGACGACTTTGAGCAGCAGAACTGGAAATAACATTGCTTTTTTACATGGCAGTAAGAGAATATTTGCTCCTGCCTGGAAACATGGCACGCTGGGTTTCAGAGCGCAGTGGTCTCTGGAAGGCTGACTCGGTGGGGCCCTCCGTTTATAATGGAAATGCTGACACAGTCTCAACACTGAAGGTGCCAGCCAGAGAGGCTTTGGTATAGCTCTAGCCACAGAATACTGCAGATAAAAAACCAGAGAGAGTCTGGATTCTTTTAGTACTACTCAGCTGTTTTCCTAGTTGAGAAGAGCTGTCAAGTGATGAAGAGTGTAGGAGGGTGCGTGTTTCATGACTGTTTTAGTTCCAAAAGCTCTATTCTAAATCCAAATCTATCCAGTTTACTTAGTCCCCAGATTAAATCTCATTGACCAATGTATGACTGCACAGATTCTTCTAAAATCTGAGGGTTTGATGTTTCTTCATCGAACAGGGTGGCCTTAGTGGCTTCCACAATGCAGCAGTTGTGCACAGAAAATACCATTAATCAGCAGTGCCAGTGTGCTGGCTGCTCCTGGCCTGGGGAGAGGGGTGTTACAGCCTGTGGAAGTGAAAGTCAGAAGATAAACCTGCTTCTGATGACACTGGTGTGCAGATAAAGCCTGTGTTGCTGTGTGTGTGGAGTTTCAGGTGCTTTGCTGCCTGTCCCCTTTCAGCCCAGGGTGTTTCCAGGCCGTGTTGTATGTCTGTGTGAAGTCTTGTAGTCTTCATTTGTCCTGTAAAAATTGTTTTTTCCCAATGCCAAGGAATAATATATAAGCACTGTTTGTGATCTGTAAGGCAGCAGGAAGCTCCATATTTAATGATAATTCCAGTGTTCAGCAGCTTGCTGGACATGCACACAGGCATAAATTGCAGAGCAGGGGAATTTAAATGCTTTTCTTTTCCATCCAAAGCAAGCTACTTTAAAAGGAAAGTATTCAACAGTGAAACTTCTTCCACCCAAGACATGAGGTGCTGATAACGGCCCTCCCAGAGAAAGTTACAGCCCAAGTTTCACCTCAGTGAGTGTTTAAAACACTTGACGTAGGTTTGGGGTTTTTTTCAGAGAGTCCAAACACGCTAAGAACTGAGTTCTTTGAAATCTGCTTTGAGCGTGGGTTTATGTTCCCAGAGCTGCCTTCCCACGAGACCTTTTACTTGCTTCAGATCACACCCCGGTGGGACTGAGCTGTGGTGCTGAGGCTGGGCAGAACCTGCTCAGCGTGCGCTCCCCGAAGGCTGGAGCTGCAGGCTGCTGACTTGCTGGTACCAACACTTCATTGATTTCAGAAGGCCCACCCTGAATGTATGCCAGACACCAGCAGCTGTCCCTGCTGGCTGTGACCGCAGTGCCTTCGGGTTTCCAGCCCCAGGCAGGTTCACAAGGGCTTCTCTTCATGTTTGGAGGGCTAGGACTGCCAGAGATACCCTGCAAGGCACTGAGCTGCTGCAGTGTGATCCCCAGGGCTCAGTTATGGATAGAGGTGGCAGTGAGGGGCCCAGTGGGCAGATCACTGTCCCCAGGGCTCAGTTGTGGATAGAGGTGGCAGTGAGGGGCCCAGTGGGCAGATCACTGTCCCCAGGGCTCAGTTGTGGATAGAGGTGGCAGTGAGGGGCCCAGTGGGCAGATCACTGTCCCCAGGGCTCAGCTGTGGATAGAGGTGGCACTCCAGAGTGTCACAGGGGTGCTGGGGACACAGACAGCACTGTAAGGTTTGGTGCCTGTGATTTGGAGGTGTGTGGCTAGATGCTGACCAGTCTAAAGTTAGACTTCTTCCCCTGATGTTGGTGTGATGGAAACTTCCTTTGACTCCATTCTTTAATCATAGTCATTCCAGAGGCTCCTTACTTGTCGAAGGTAAGCAGAGCTGCTGAGACTGGCTGCCTGGGGGTGATTTTCAGCACAGGTACAGTCAGTAGCCATTGCTCTGCGTGTGGTCACCCACACTGCCACTGCAGCAGTTCCAGCCAGAGTTCTGGCTGGGGCACAGCAGCAAACAGATCACCCTTCAGACTGGGGAGGGGAGATGGTCAGTCTGGGACAGACACAGCTCACAGAGCACACAGTTACCTGGCTGCTGCTGGGACAGGCAGAGCTGTGCTGCAGAGTTCACTTGGTTAGTGCCCAGCTGTGGGTCTGTCTTTGCTGTGTCTCTGCTGAGCATTGTGGCCTGTCTCCAGTCACACGTGGCCACAGACATTTCTGACACCTTCAGAAGCTGGTCCTCCAGCCCCCAGGATGATGCCTGTTAGCTCCTGCAGCCAGCAGTCTGGCTGTGGCATCACAGAATGACCACGGTTGGAAAGGGCCTCCCTGTCCCTGCAAGAATGTGAAATTCCCACGTGTGTTAAAGAAAATGTGTGCATATATTGCAGCCTGCTGCAGTTTGTCTGCTCTGTCCCCTCCTCTAGATGAGTGTGGGTTAGATTCAGTGCTGGGGAGAGAAGGGAAAACCCAAACCTGCTCTGAACTGTCAGCTGAGCTTCCTCTGAACACAGTTCTCTGTGGGGAAGACTCAGGCAGTGACTGCTCCCCAGTGAGGGAAATGTGTCTGCAAGGACAAGCTGTACTCTCATTTACTGCTTGCTTCTCTCTGCATAGCAACCATGGGGGGAAAGCTGTTCTGAAGGAGTCTTGCAGATCTGGTTATTATGGCATTAGTATGGCATTGTGGTTCTGTAGGCACCTCAAAGAGATTTTGAGACTAATGTTCTGATTCTAGTTTAGGAAGCAAATGTGGTGCCAACCCTGAGATGACTCTTCTCTCAGCACACAGGTCCATGGAGCAGTCCTGGCTCTGCTCATTGCTGCCACCCTTGGCTCCCGTTGGTCCTGTGCAGTCCCTCGTGTGGTGCTAAAAAGAATAAGTGAAAGGAGGAATATTAGGACTTACAATTGAAGTAGTTGAAAACATAATCAGTTATCAGTTTAGATGTAACCCAGGGCTCTGCTCCCCAGGGCCCGTGCAGTGCCAGCTCCATTCTCCACGGGCTGCTGTGTGTGTGTGTGTGTGTGTGTGTGTGTGTGTGTGTGTGTGTGTGTGTGTGTGTGTTTGCTGGGGTTGTGTTCCCTCCCGAGGGCTGGGGACGGCTCCTTCTTGCCTTTGGTTACGCTGCCGAATTTCACAGAGGTTAGCATTTCAACCAAGCATGTGCACAAAGTATTTCTGGCCTTCTGGCCTTCCTGCTTTCTGTTATAATCAATTTTTAAACACACTGAAAAGCATCAACCATTGTGGGGAATCCCAGGGTACAAACAAAACAGATGGGTCCTGACAACCCAAACAAATGTGCACCACATGAAGCTAACTTGTAAAGGGGTTTTCCCTCTGTTCTTTATCTTTCACCCCGAGAGATTCTTACTCTAGTTACTCTGCTGTTTGGTACTGTTTGTTGTACTGCTACCCACAGATGTCTGTCTCTCACCTGTAGCATCTGGTGGGGCTCCAGGCTCTGTCTCAGCAAGAAGTGGTTACACATGCACTGGGGTAAGTACTGGCTCATTTGAGGAGGTGAAGCAGAGCAGTGAACTGTCCTCTCTCCCCAGCATTTCAGTGGCCTCCACAGCAGGTGCTTTTCTCTGTCCCTCTGGGCTGTGCACAGCCACGTTTCCCCTCAGCAGCCTCATGAGAACCAGCTTCTCATGTCAGGTAAACTTGGCATTTAGAATTCCTACATTCATTCCACAGCATTGGGAAAATCATTAAAGCAAAAATATTATGGCAGAAATTGGCACAGGAATGCCCCTGAAGTGTCAGTGCAGCCCCTGCAGACAGAACTCAGCTTTGAGGTGGAGGAGCTGTAATTCTGGTAGCTGGGCACAGCAGCAATGCTGTGGGTGGGAACTGTAGCTGCAGAAATGTTGTTTGTTTATCTGCCCTTACAGCCAAGTGTTTCAGGAGGAGTTCACAAGGGGTCAGATAAACATTTAGTGGCTTTCAAAACCTCCAGTACGGTGTGTTATGTGGTCAAGTTACAGTGAATTTCAAAGCACTGCTGGGATTACTGGTCTTTCAGGCTGCCCCGTGGCTTGTGCTCGAGTGTATGGCACGTTTAAGGAGAGTATGAAATGGCAGGAATTGGAGTGCCTGCTGAATGGAAAACTGGGGACTTTTCTCCCCTGAGTCATGGTTTGCTGTGTTTTGAAGTGAGCAGGGTAGTGTGTACAAACAGAACCTATTCACTCCTGGAGGAATACTGCAGCAGAGATACGTGTGACTGCAATGATTCTTCTTCAAGAACTTCTGTGCACTGCTCAGTTCTTTGCTACAGAGTTCTTTGCTTCAAAATTATTCTGATGTATATGGAAAAAGCCAGTAAGCTTGAGCAGAGAGTGCAGAAGAGCTGCAGAGCAGACTGAGGAGTTAGCAGTGCAGTGTACAGTGTCTGGCCTGTGTTTGCAGGATCTACCTCCCCTGTGCCTTATGGATGCACCAGAAATCCTATTTTCTGACCTCTTCATTAAACAGCTGTTCCAGTTTGGACTGATTTAAGAAAAAAAAAAAATTACTCTGGATTTTTATTATTCTGCCTGTGCTAATTGCCATGGAAGTCAGAGTCTGAACATTTCTCAAAGGCAGCTGCATTCCAAGTGTCTCTAAACCTGTCTGTGGTTCCCCGTGTGAGACTAGCATGTGGTCAGGGCAGCACAGGGGGAGATGGCTGTGGCTGCACCCTTCAGCTGCCTTCCTCAGGTAGGTTAATGCTTTCAGTGATCTCCATCTTCACCCCCTTCTGCCATCCTGTTGCTTGTCTGCAAGAGTTGTACAGTTGCATTTATGACAAGCTTTGGAATAGCTTTAGAGGGAGTATGGATCCCCCTAGCACACTAGAGCATTTATACCCTTAGAGTACTTGGCTTTTCTGAGGGTTAGATTTCTTAATTGCTTTCTGCCAAGAAAGAATATACACAGAAGAATTGGTCATGATGTGTGTATAGTCAAATGCAAAAGTCTGAGTAAAAGGCTGAGCTGCTGCTGAAGAGAAGAAGGCAGGATACATGTTGAGGGGAAGAAGAAGGCAGATAAGTAGATGGTGGAGCAGAGCAGAAGTGGTAACAGACAATGAAAGGTCTGTGTGGCTGGCATGGCTCAGTGCAGCACAGGGCAGTATGAATGAACACTGCCAGCTAATTCTGTCCACTCTAATCTGCTTAACCTCCTGCACCATGGCAGAGCTTCCCAGGCCTCCCTCAGGGCTGAGCAGCACCAGCAGAAATAGTTCCCAGCCCAGTCACAGCTCAGCTCAGCAATCCATTCGCCATAGGGAGTCTGGGTGTGTCACAGCACTGGGTGTGTCAGCAGTGTGTCACAGTGCTGCTGTGCATCCTCCCAGGCAGAGCAATGCTAGGCATCACTCTGAGCAAGTGAAGAACTTTGGAGCCTCTGTAAATTCCAAGTAGTAAAGTGCAGCTGTTTGTATTTTGGAGAGCCACCAGCCTCTCCTCCTCAGAACAATCCTCCCATTGTAAACCTGGCTTCACTCTGCTCTCTGGCTTTACCAACTTAACCTCTCCTCTGAACTTGGATTATCACTGTTCTCTAAATTCTGTTCCTCTTCATACACAGAAATACACAAGGGAATAAATGTTCAGTCTGAGGGACAGCAAATCCTTCTGTGCAGTCTCAAACACACTCACACAGCGTGAGAAGTGCTTTTGCCTCCTGCCAGTGGCAGCACAGCCCCAGTTTTCTGTGGGCAGCAGCTGTGAGGGCAGAAAGGGTCGGTGGGCTCAGGAACAGTGTGCAGCCCTGTCAGGGTGCTGGTGGCAAGGTGGGACACAGGCACCCAGTGAGGGCTGGTGGAGCTGCTGCTGCGCCTCACAGCACTGGCGTTAGATTTATCAACACTGATTTCACTTTGGAACACAGATAAAAATCACTCCTTGCAATTAAAAGTCCTAATAATGAACTCCGGTAGTAACAAAATACCCTGAGTTCTAATGTAAGGATTTCTGTTTGGATAATTTTAGTGTTAGCTGCTCCTCCTCTTGCTTTGAGCTCCTGCTTGGCATAAGTGCAGAAATAGAGCACGAGTCCTGCAGCTTTTCTCTTGTAATAATGCACTTGTGACAAAAGCTTGGTACAGGAATAATTTCCCAAGGAAGAAAGTGTTTCATTTGGTCTAAAATGCAGAATCGGTGACAGGGGGTTTTATCTTAAGCTATTTTAATCATGACTGTGGAAGGGACTGCAAGTACAGGCAGACAAATTAGCTAATTGTTTCCTCCTTAATTGAATCCGGAGCGTGAGGTTCTTTTGAACAAAGCCAGGTGACTGTGTTTGAAGCACACTGCAGTAATTATTAATTTCAGGTATTGCCACAGAAGTCATCTTTGAATTCATGTCGAGTCAATGAGATTTTTTTCAGGTAAACTTCTGGAAATTCTGGGGAGAGTGCCTTTTTGTTTCCTTATGTAGTATTGTAAAGCAGTAACCACGTTCAGGTTCAGCAGAGATCTGAGCCATGGCCATTTGAACCTCAGCTGGTGAGAACACTGCTGGTGAAGAGGCCAGGTTCCACAGATGAGCTGCAGAAGCATCCTGGGCTCCATTACTAGCTAGTGGAAAATGGAATTGTAGTTATGCCTGGGAACTGGGAAGCACTGCTGAAAATATTTGACTTCAGAAAGGAGAGGTTCTACTGGCAACTGACAAATTCCTTTCAGTTTGTATAAATGAAAAGAGTTCTGCTGCAGTTCAGTGAGAAGAGAGAAACATTCCTGAAACTTGCCAGCTAAGAACTTAATGTTGGTATTTCTTTCATCAAATGATAAATGAAGGCAATAAAATGATAATTGTGTCTGTGTTGCTGTGAATGAGATCAGGGAGCTGATGTGCCTGGGGTGTGGAGGCTCATCTGTGCTGGGCAGTTAATATTTCACAGAACAGCAGCTCAGGACGTGCCTTGTTTCACTTGCTCAAACCACCTTGTGCTGCCAGCTTCCAAAAGGTAATTAAAAGCACTCACATGAGCACAGACCCCCTTTTGTTAAACTGGGAGTTCCTTTCCTTTGGAAAAGCTTTCATGTTGGTGTTCCACGTGTCTGCTCAGCTGCCTTATCAGAACCCTAATGGCCCCAGCAGTCAGGAGAGTTTCTGGTGATGCAGCAGTGTGAGAATGATTGCTTCAGTTCAGCAGCAGCAAAGGCAGGGCTGCTCATTGCCACAGCCCCGAGGGATGCTTCTGTGTTTGCTCATGGGGCAAGCTGTGTCATTTCCCAGGGGTTCTGCCAGCAGGCACTTCTGCTGGTGGGTTGGTGTTGCCCTCTGTGGTGTGTGCAGCTCTGGTGTCTGTGGGGACAGTGACAGTGGAGCAGCTGGTGGGTTGCTCACTGGTATGGCAGGGACTTGAAGGTTTTGAATAAATTTGTATGTAAGGTGCCATCAGCCCTGGATAGTCCAGGCCCTAGGAATTGGGCACAGGGTCGTGCACTGCAACATGGCTCAGGGTGTTGTGGTCTGAGAGGAGTGTGGGCTTGGAGTGTTTTACTGCAATCAGAAGCTGTAGGGATTAAAAATCAGTGCCATTTACTACAGGGCTGGTGTCAGCCAGCTCAGCCACCAAGCAGTACCTGGGCTGCAGTGTGGTGTCTGTTTAAACATGCACACAAATAACACACAGCAGTTTTGAGGTCAGGAGGCTGGGGACATGGTGCTAGCAGAAAGCACCAGGGCAGGGGTAGGAGGGTGGAGTGTTGCTGCCCAGCCTGGTGGTGACCAGGGGGGCTCTGGAAAGCTCAGGGGGCTTGCTGGCTGCCACAGCTGCTGAGGACTCACCTCCACCTCACAGAGCTGCCAGCAAGGAGCAGCACAGCCTCTGCTTATCTTCCACTCTATGTTACCTCCATCTCCCCTGCCAGTGTGCAGGGGGTGTCACTCCAGTGGTGTGCAGTGGCTGCTGCTCCAGCAGCACAGTGACACGGGTGTGCTCAGGGAACCTGCTGATGGTGCCCAACACGTCTCCCTGCCCCTCCTGCTCTGGCTCCTGTAGCACCCACCCTCCTCAGCTATGCCAGTAATTTGTTGATAGAATCAATCACCCACCTAGATGGGGCATTTAATACCCTGTCTCTGAAGCCAGCTGGATTCTTGATCTAGCTTGTGCAAGCACAACAGGAGGTGCAAGATACTGCAGTGATGGGGAGGAATCAGCAGAAGGCATGGGACTGGGGTTGACCTGATCTGCTTTTGTCACACGTGCTAACTGTATGGCTGTGAGTGTGAGTTTCACTGCCTAGACTGGAACTCTTCATCAGTCAGCCCTTCACCTCTATCATTCTCCTCCGTGCACTCAGCAAATGGCAGGGTGCAGCTGGCATGCCACGGGCATTCCCTGTGCACACCCAGGGCACAGCCTGTCTCACTGCCTGCCCCCGTGCCACAGCAGCACCACGCAGGGCTTTGGGGCTGCCTCTCACAGCAGCCTCTGCACCCCTGCAGGCAGCCTGTGTGTGCCTGTGAGCCAGCCAGCATCACTGAGCTGACATGGGAATGCAGTGCTAGAGCAACGAGTGTGAGTTCAGCATCTGGCATGATGGATGGGCTGCTGCAGAGGGGACCTTTGCTTTGCTTTGCTTTGCTTTGCTTGGGTTTGCTTTGCTTTGGTTGGCTTTGGTTCGATTTGGTTGGGTTTTTTACATGTTTGTACACAATACAGTTTTCAGGCCCTTTGACAAGTTTTTGCTGAGTTAGCTGTGGTCAGTTGTCACAGCTCTGTGTTTAGAAACAGGAGGATTTTCTAAAGTCCAAGAGCCAGGGCTGTTGGGGGTGTTGTGGATGGTGTCAGTGCATCACCTGAGGGGTCAGGAGGCACAGGCCAGGGTCTCAGCAGTGTGGCCTGTGGCTAACTGGCAGTGCTGCAGTCTTTGCCTGGGAGCAGAGCTGTGCCCTCACTGGGCTTGCTTGTGTACACACACTTTTTTTTTGATGGCCTTTCTCTGTTGATAGGACTTCCTTGCTTTTCAAGTTCCTCTAAGGCGTATCAGTTGCATGCTAATGTGTTAACTTGCCATCTGGCTGCTCACAGCCCATGCCTGGAAACAGATCTAAAGTATCATTGTGGAGATGCAAGATGAAAAACACAAACCTGAAAGGTATGTGTGAAAAAATCAGCAGAAAAGTGCATTTAAAAATCCCTCCCAGGGGAATTACCCACCCAAGGCTGTGTGACGTGGTGGGGCTCAGCAGCTGAGGCTGAGCAGATCCTGCCTGGCTGGAGCTGGAAGCCTGTGCCTGAGCACGGGTGCAGGAGCTGCAGTGCATGCTGAGCAGCCTGTCAGGTGTGGCCTGGACACAGGGTAGAACAAGTGGTGTCTGTTGAGGTGAATGGTACTCAGTGATCAGTTGAGCTCACACACTGAACATCAGATGGTATTTTAATGCAGACTTGGCTCCTCTGAGTACTGGAGCAGAACTCTCTCCCTCTGTTTTCCTTACACTGGGCATTGCTTGAACCAGTGTCTTGTGCTGCATGGGTTCCAGCAGCCTGGCAGGGTAAGGGTCCTTGTCCCACTGCAGCGTGCTGGGTATCTGAGACTTCTCTCTGCTCTTGGGGTGCAGTGGTGGTGACCAGGTTTCCTTGTGGTGTCTGCACTGGTGTGATGGGTGATTCTCACTGCAGAGTGTACTCCTTATGGGCACAGAGCACGTGCTCTGTGCTGTGGGGATCGTGGGGCCTGATGCTGCCTTTGTAGCAGAAACAGGATTCTTATGATGCTATCATATAAAATATGAATTTTAATATTAGGCTTAATGCTCTGCTATGAGGAATATGTAAACTTGGCTTTGGAGCAGCAGTATGCACTTCCTGGAATTCTTTGCATAGCCTGGTTATAAATAAGCAGCAGGTTATTTGGGAATCGCTGGGGCTGATATCTGGTATCATAAACAGTATCTGGGAGTTGCTCTCCCTGGCAGACAGTTGATTTTTAAGGAATGTGATCTGCTTTATTCTGAAAGTTCCTGTCTCATGAATGACCATCAAGTAACTGTGAGCGCTGACATGGACAGTTTCGCTGCTTCCCACACCACCTGCTGCCTTGTTTCATTCCTTTAACTGTTGAATACAACACTTCAGAATTCACAATTCATAGTTTAGGTAAGATCCTGAAATGGTTGGTGAGTGTAGGATTGTCAATATATGGTTTAAGCCTGGCTTTAAAATAAAGCCATTGCAAAGGGAGTTATCTTTGCCTTGGGCACATGTCCAGCTTGAAGCAGCCTGTGAATGGTCAGTTCTGCAAAGGCTGGTTAGGAGAGGGTGTAACTGTTCTCACAAAGTAAGCTTTCTGAATTAATTTCAGCCATTTCAGGCTGTCAGAGAAAACACTGCCCTGAAATAGATGAATTATAACACAGCACTAAAGGGGAGGAAACAGAAATGGCTAAAATAACAGCAGTGGTCAACCATCTGTGGGTTTGCTTCACCCTGACGTTTGCTGTTTACCAGTTGTTGCTCTTCTGCTATCAAATTGCCCCTTTTTGCCTTTCTTTTGTGTTTGACAGACTAGAGATGACTTCCTGGGTCAAGTAGATGTGCCACTCAGCCACCTCCCGGTAAGCAGTGCCCCCCCAGGCTCTCTGCTCTCATCTCCACACCTGAAAACCCTGCTGCTGCCTGGAATGCATTTCCCCTAGGCAGGCTGGGTACATTTTCTGAGGTGAGCACTCCCAGGACAGCATTGGGGGCTCAGAGGAAAACGTGATGGACAGCAAAGCCCCTCCCAGCACAGGAATGGGCAGAAATGGTTCTCTTGGCAGGGACGAGGAAGGCAGCTGGGAGGCCTTGTCCATGTTGGGGTTGTGAATGTTGTGTACCCTGAGCAGTTAGCCTGGGTTCAGCCTGGTGCTAGGGTGCTGCTGCAGCTGGGGATTCCCCCTTAGCCTGGCAGGCTGGCAGAGCTCCCTCATTTCAGTGCCTTCCCTGGCATTTCTGCCCCAGCGTGATGTGGATGCTCTTCATAGGCCTCTGGACTTCTGGGCAAGCCCTTTAATCAACATTTTCCTCAATGCTTACAGACTGAAGACCCAACCATGGAGAGGCCATACACGTTTAAGGATTTCCTCCTCAGACCAAGAAGGTGAGGGAAGGACCTTTGTGTCTAACCCGTTTCTTACCTCGGGGGGTGTTACAGCCATTGGAGGGCTGTGAGTGAAACGTGTCTCCTTGTCTCCTAGCCACAAATCCCGTGTGAAGGGTTTCTTGAGACTGAAGATGGCTTATATGCCTAAAAATGGTGGCCAAGAGGAAGAAAACAGTGACCAGAGGGATGAATCTGAGGTAAGGCTTAATGCTTGTGGAAACACAAGTTAGTGCAGTACTTAGGGCTGTTGTCAGAGTGGCTGCTGGCCCCAGTGTACAGCAGCCTCCTGTAACTCGGGTGTGAGGGGGCTCATCCTGAACCAGGTGTCACCGAGTTCAGAAGGGAGCAGTTGGTTTCCTCTGGCCCCTTCCCTGGGAACCTGCACCTCGCCACCACTAGAACAGCCCCCCAGAGCCCTTTGGGAATGCCCCGTGTCCTTGGCTGGTGGGGTTTGAGGGTTTTTGTCCCTGAAATGAGGTGCACTCTGCCTGTGGAGTTTCTCTGTGGGTTACAAGTCAGCAGTTCTGCAGCTCTCCTGGGGAGATGTTCAGCACGTGCATCTCAGCCTGAGGTGAGCAGCAGTGCAGGAGCTGCTCGTGAGCTGAGCTGCAGCATTGTGTCTGTCCTTCCCCCCAGCACGGCTGGGATGCGGTGGATGCGGCTGACCCCGCGTCGCAGCGGCAGGAGGAGCTGCCACCTCCTCCCCTGCCCCCAGGGTGGGAAGAAAAGGTGGACAACCTGGGGCGCACTTACTACGTCAACCACAACAACAGGACCACCCAGTGGCACCGGCCCAGCCTGATGTAAGTGCCAGCAGCACGTGGTGAGGGGCAGGGGTGTTGGCCAGGACTCCAGGACTGCTGGAGTCACAAGGGATGGCTGAAGAGGGGCTTGGGTGGAGCAGTTTGCAAAGGCACACACTTCAGTCAGGGATGAGTCGTGCTCAGATACGTGCCTGAAACTACAGTGGAAGAATTTTCACAGATGTGCTGGTAAATGGAGAACCTCAGTGCAAAAGGAAATGGGTTTTTGAGAAAGAGACTTCCCCCAGCAAATCACATTACTCATGGGTATTCTAGGAAATCTGAAGGGTGGAGGGAAGTCAGTGCATTAACAGCAGACCTTGGAATGCTGGGAGACAGATGTGGAATTTTCCAGTGAGCAATTCAACAGGAGCAAACTACTTTTTTTCTATAGGGACTGTTGAAAAGGTAAGGGCAAAAAAAAGTCAACTCTGTAAAGTTCTAATTCAGTCAGAGTGCTGAACTTTGAGGAGATCCCAGTTATTCTTCAGTGTACAGACTGTTACATGTGTGTGCTGACTGGGCTGCTGTGGAGCTCTTGGAGCCTTCATTGCATATCTCTTATTATCAGATTGATAAAGCTGTGGCAAGCTTACATTTCAAAGCATATGTCTAATGGACAGTGTTGAGTTAGACTGACATCACTTACCAGCTAAACATCTTCAATTAGTGTTATTTAGCTGCTGTTCTTCCACTATTGTCTATTAAAACAGTCATAGTTGTTCTTTCTTGAACTGGGGGTCATCACAGGCAGTTTGGGAACAGAGGGGTAGTTAGTGCTGGTGAACTGTGACACCAGGCTTGGTGAGGAGTGCAGCCTTCAAAATTATGCTGTTTAGTCTTGAAATTCCACACAGCTGGGAACCCCAAGAAGCAGGGGCTCTCGTGAGGGTGAAAGGTCTTCCTGAACAGAACACGGGGTGTTTCCCCTGCTCACCCCTGCTGCTGTGAGCCAGGCTGCTGGTGCAGCTCAGAAGGGTGTCTGTGCTGCAGTGGGTTGGCCACAGCAAGAAGGAAACAGTAAAGTCAGGGTCAGGGGTGGTGTTCTCTGTTGGGAATGATCCCAGTCATCCCAGGGAAGGAGCAGTGTGGATGGGTTGGTGTATTGAGTGTTGGTTTCTGTTTCTGCCCAGCCTACTTTGGTGGGTAAGAAGGTTCATTTCCAGTGTTAGGTGACGAGTGGCTCCTGGGGAGATTCCAGTTGGACACGAGGAAGATTTCACAATGACAACAGTCAGCCATGGGATGATCTCCCCAGGGAGTGTTGGAGTCCCCAGCACTGGATGCTTCTAAGGTTCAGCTGGACACGGTGCTGAGCTGTCATGTCTAGACAGGGATTGTCCCAGGAAAGGCTGGACCACATGATCCTTGAGGTCTCTGCCAGCCTGGATTCTGTGAGCCTGTGACATCTGTGAAGTGCTTCTGGTTTGATTTGCTTTGGGTGGAGGGATCCATCAGTCTTCTGTTCCTGACACGTGCCAGAAGAATGATTTTTGTGCTCAGAAGCATTGTTGTAAAGCAATGGCCACAGTAGGTATTCTAATGTTGGAACTTTCTCTCTCCTTTCTCCTTCCCAACTTCCATCCCCCCTCAATGCAGCGACGTGGGGTCTGACTCAGACAACACCATCAGGCAGATAAACCAAGAAGCAGCCCACAGGCGGTTCCGCTCGCGGAGACACATCAGTGAGGACTTGGAACCAGAGCCTATGGAGAGTGGAGACATTCCTGAGGTATGTAGGGCTCGTGGCCTGAAGAAGAGCACTAACCTTCCAGCTGATGTGTTTCTCACTGGTAAGACAGTGACAGATATGTTTTGGCATGATTTGAAACTCCCAAGTACCCCACCAGTGCCACGCTAGGGATCCTAGGCAGAGCTGTGCTCTCAAGGTCCTGTGTGGCTGTGGCTGCCCAGTAACGTATGCAGATGATGGCAGAATCAGACTGAATTGCAAGCACTGCTTGTTACCTGTGCACTGATAAGAAGCACTTTCAATATGCTGCTTTGGATAACTGTGGAATCACTTGTTAAGAAAAGGGGAGTGTACTGACCAGAGCTGCCATGTGCTTCCATGTTCTCAGACTGGATTTAACAGAAAGAGCAGGGGTTGGTTTTTCCTTCCCCAAATAATTGGATTTAGTTTTAATTCTGAGATTCTATTAAGAAGGGTGAATGTATTTCTAATTTATAGCTAGACTAAATAAACTACATTTGGTTGATACTTACAGTCTTAAATCAGGGTTTGTGCAAATCTCTAAATCCCATTCAACTTGAAGGAATATTTATTATCCAAATCACAGAAAAAAATGCTTAGTGAAAGAGAGAATGTATAAAAATTCCTCCCGTGGTTTCTTCTCTTTGGTCAGCCTTGGGAAACCATTTCAGAGGAGGCGAGTGCAAGTGGAGATTCCTTGAGTCTGTCACTGCCCCCTCCCCCTGCATCTCCAGTGTCCCACAGCAGTCCTCAGGAGCTGACTGAGGAGCTCAGCAGAAGACTTCAGGTCACTCCTGATTCCAACGGGGAGCAACTGGCTTCTTTGATTGTAAGTGACACAGGGACCCCTGGCACTGTCATCCTCCAGTCCTCCACAGGGCTGGGTGAAACACATGCCAAAAAAATCATCATTGCACTGTAGAGCAAAGTGCCTTGAACAGCAGAGTTCCTGACTTGAGGAAATTCCACACTTCCTTCTGTGTGAGCTTAACTTCAGACTCTGCTGCTGTTACACATTGCAGTGTGAATAGCATTTGTTAGGGGGTTGGGTTAAATGGGAGAAAAGTAAAATAAACACCCATGTTTTAAGACACTTTAACTGAGAGACATCTTATTTTATTTTTTCCCAGCAAAGAGATCCTTCTTCAAGATTAAGGTCTTGCAGTGTAACAGACACAGTTGCTGAACAGTCCCAGTTATCCCTGGTAAGCCAAAGCTCACTCCTGTGTCTGCCTCAGTGTGTGAACAGGCTGATTCTGAATAGTGTCTCAGGTCAGTGGTGGGCATGTGGCTGCCCTAGGCAGTACTGGACACCTTGCTGAGATCACCATGGGCAGCAAGTGCAGTGAGGAGAGAAAAACACCCTGAGGCAGAGAGCACAGTCACATCCCAGCACAGAAACTGAGCTGTAGCCAGTGCAGGGAGCAGGTCCTCCAAGGGCTGTGTGCAGCTGGGCTGGGAGAGGGCAGGAGCACCAGCTGCACTGGGAGCTGTAGGAGCCACAGCACTCTCCTATCAGGTATATATTTGTGCTGCAGGAATCGATTCTAATCACAATATATAAGCTGTGTGACAATAAAAGGGTTGGTGTTTTACCTAGCTGTACTTAAAAAGAGCTGGTTTGTGATAGTCCTGGTGGAATAGAACTGAGTTGAATTGCACTGGCAGTGATTCCAGTAGCAGCAGTTGTACTGAAGGAGGTTCTTAGAACAGGAAAAGACACATTTATGTTATTTCTATCTATTTATTTATGTCATTTTTTAAATGAAAGATTCTCATCATATGCACAACTTTGATCTGATAGTAAGCTCTGCATTTTTGTCCAACACCCTGAGCTGAGAGGCTGGCAAAGGTGGTAGGCTGCAGGGAGGGCACTTACAATAGGTTGTGCAGGTTTTGAATAAAACTGGTTAGATTTTCAGTCATTCACATGGGGTTTTTTAATTGTAGGTTTCTTTCAGGATTCCCCTCCCTCCAGTTTCTTATTAGAAATACATGTCATAGGAATCTACAAATAGCAAATGTGCAGATGTTTTTAATAGCAATACTGAGTAAATAAGAGCTTACCAAGGAGGCTGTTACTAAAGTTGCTGCCCCTCCTTCACTCCTTCTTTGGGCAGACATGTCCAACAGCCACAGTGGTTTTCTCTTGGTTTAGCTTTTCACGTGTTCTGGAAGTTGTTCAGTGTCTCTGCATTTGCTGCTCACAGATGCAGGTCGTAGCTGCTGTGCAGACACTGCTGCTGGAGTGTTTTCCACCTCTGCTTGGGAGTGGTTTCCAGCTTGGTCACACCTTAGCTGTCTTCTCCCTCAGCTACACAAAGCTAGTCCAGTGCAGGCTGCTGCAGAGCTGCTTTCCTCAGCATGGCTGTGCAGAGCCTGGCTTGCTCTGCTGCTGCAGAGGGGGGCTGGTGATCCAGCCTCCACTTCCCTGGGCATCACTCGTTGCCCTGGCACGTCTTCAGAGCAGCAGCAGTGAAAGCACTGCTCCAAACCAAGGGTGTTACCTGATCTTGGCCACATTTAATCTTCTCTGACCTTATCAGAATTTATCTAATAGCAACTAAATACATACTTTCCTTCTAAATGCCTGCTCCTCTTGGCTCTATTAATCCTTCCTGAAAAGCCACAGTAACAGTTCCATCTCTTTCATCTGATGACTTCTGTGCACTCATTCCTGACCAGAAAGCTTCCACTGGGGTTTTCAATGCCACGTTTATGGGCAGATAGGCAAAATTTGGGTGGTTTGGTTTTATGTCGTGGTTTGTTTTGTGGGGGGAGCAAAATTATGTTCCATTTAGAAGAAATGCCCTTAATATCATCATAAGCTGTACTGAATGTAAAGAACTGGATACAGGAACTCCTTAGATTGGTTCCCCTGGTGGCTTCTGAAGAGAATTCTCACTTGGTTATCAGTTATCAAGATTTTTGTTATTATCTTAAGCATTATTTCCATCTAACTGTTCTCTTGTGATGAATGAGTGTGTGATTCCTTAGTGCTGAGGCTGTGGCAGTGATGTGTGACCTCCATGAGCAATGCACTGATGTGAACTACCTGTCCTTTACCAGCAGAGTGGCCCGTCCAGGAGAGCACGGTCCTCAACGGTCACGGGTGGCGAGGAGCCCACGGTAATGACCCCCCATCCAGCTCTGCCTCCTGCTGCCATCCTGGTACATACCAGTCTTGTGCACAGGGACCTTCACAGAGAGCACTACAGCTGCTGAGCCAGCAGTTCAGTCTGGGGTAAAAGGCTCTTTCTAAGCCTCCCAAGCTTCCAGCCCTGTGGTCGAGTGTCTTCTGCCCTGGGACCGAACCCATGGAGAGGACTGCAGGGTGAACTGTTGTGCAGGTTGCACTGGGGTTGCACTAACCCAGGGTGGACAGTGAGGAGAAAGGCAGCCAGTTGCTCAGTGTGTTCCAGTGTTAAAGAGCAGATGGTGTAACTAGAGCATCTTCCTTGTGCCTCTGTGCTCAGGCTGGGAAGCTGAGGCTGTGCATCGTGCCACCTCGTGGTGAACAGCTGCTGTACTGGTACAGCTGACAGCTCCAGTTTGGCTGGAACAGCTCTGAATTCTCCCCCTTCTCTTGGTGCTGTACACAATGAGTGGCCTGGCCAGAGCAAACGTGAAGAGTGTGCAGCAGTCAGCCACTGCTCGAGGGATCCTGTCATTCACTGTCAGCCCTCTCTGCTTCTCCCAGACTGAAAAGATACCCCAGTTACCTCGTTTTCAACTAAAACATTGTCTGTGGACTGTTCTCTGACCACTTACTGTGGCCTTTTGACCACTGATTATGGTTTGGAAGCCATTAGAACAGTCTTGGCAAAGGTAATCTCCTTATCAGTGCCTGCCAGCTTTGTCAGCTGAGTGGGAAAATCACAAAGACTTTCCAGCACTTGGCTGTTTAGGAAGGAAATCAATGAGTGTCTGATCGTTGGTTTTGATGGGGATTACTGCCTTTCCTCCTCTATCCTGTTTTCCATGTCCTGCTGTTCTGTGTCAGCTTTCTGACCCGTTCAGTATCCTCTCTCACTGCCTTTCTTGATCATCCAGGCAGTTCTCCAGCTCTTTGTGTCAACTGTGCTCTTCTCTTTAAAAACCAAATTGACTTAACCAAGAGTCCTGGGAAAGAGGTCTTAAGAATATGAAGCAAGATCAAGGATTGTAGTTAATTGCTTTGCTGGAGCAAAGAGAGCAGAGATAAAGAATGTAGCCTCAGTTTCGAGCAGAGCCTTCGGAGGCCTGAAGAGAAGTTACCCCATCCCACTGTGCAGTGCAATTCACATCTTCCATCTTGGTAGTCATCTCCCACTCACACAGGTTTTGGAATGGAATGGTCATAAACACAAATGACTATTTGTAAGGATGTGGAAAGAGTAACTTCTCAGCTTGCTTTGTGCTCAGTGTGGTGGATAAGGCCAAAGCCCCTGACATAGAGGCTGCTTTCCCGGAGCCTGAGTCGTGGCTTAATACTTCCCACGCTCACGTGAGCCTGCCTAGGAAGTCAGAGACTCCAGGGATGGCCTCAAAAGAGCTTCCCCTGAGTGAAAGCAGGAGCCATACTTGCCTGGATGTTTGTGGTGGTTGAGAACGTTGTGAGTGTGCACATTCCTCTTTTCTTTTGTAAACAACAGACTTAGGAAGTGTATATATATATATATATCTATTTAGCCCTTATAAAATAACAAGACAGCATTTTTTGCTTGCACAGCCCTCGGTGGCCTACGTACACACTACACCAGGCCTACCTTCAGGCTGGGAAGAGAGGAAGGATGCCAAAGGCCGGACCTACTACGTCAACCACAACAACCGGACCACGACGTGGACGCGGCCCATTATGCAGGTGGGAGACCAGAGCTGACACTTTGGGAAGGAGAACTGCAGGGGAGCAGCTCCTTGGAAATCTGAAATGGAGAACAAAGTGCTGAGCATTGTCCTGACAGCTCAGGGGAAACACAGAAAGCAGCGAGGGCTGGGATTTTTGGGCAGCAGGGGAGGCTGGTGTCTGCAGCAGGAGGAATCTGCAGGCCAGAGGCGCCCCGGCCTTGAGTGGGAAAGCTCTGTGGTCTGTTACTAGCACCATACATTAGTATTTGCCCTTCCAGTGGGATTAAATGCTTGACCTTTCAGCAAGTTGAGGAGCTGACCATACCAGGCTGTTGCTGGAAGTGTCAGTCTGGGTTTCAGCAGTGCTAACTTGTCTTTGCCTCTGGGTAGCTGGCGGAGGACGGCATGGTGGGCTCGGCCGCCAGCAGCAGCAACCACCTGAGTGAGCCCCAGATACGACGGCCCCGCAGCCTGAGCTCGCCCACAGTCACCCTGTCTGCTCCCCTGGAGGTGAGGACACCCCTACCCAGAAAGATCACAGCATGCCAGTTTATTTCCTTTGCAGTTACAGAGCAGAGCCACTCTTCCTATTACTGCTGTCGCCTCCGTGTATCACTGCTTCTGTTGGCATTTTCCCTCTGGCTCTTTACCTTGTACCATAGAGTTCCTTACCTTCTGTGGGCACTGAGTGATGTGTTGTGTGTATGATTATTGGGTTAGTGAGCTAACACATAATCTGTGTGTGCGAAACGTACACTCGGGCTCCCTTGAAGTGCTGTGAGAGTAGGAAATTGGAACTATTCCTTTAAGTGGAAACATTTATTTTGTCAGCTAATGGTAGTATGTTTTTGGAAGCTATCTGAAACGTACAAAAGCAAAGCAGAGATAAACATAAGCACTTCAGTCTTGTTTCCTGATAGCAATGGTCATCTACTGTAGTCAGGTATTTTCCAAGGTGAGGAAATCTGGTCTAAGCAAGCAGTTTCCCTGGGACTGTTCTTCAAAACAACAACACAACAACAACAAACCAAGCCACACATCATGTAGCCTCTGGTTGTAATCATTAGGCTTTGATCACTGAAGCAGTTTTGTAGCTGTGACCATTTATTTAAAAGTTAAAATTGTCCAGAATCTGTAATTGCAAACCTCCGTTTAGTTTTAATGTGTTTGAAGCTCATAAATATCAAGTGTTTTGTCTGAAGTTACAGCTGGGAAATGCATTGACAAGTGGCTCTCACTTCACACTTGCTGTATCTCGTTGCAAAGGGCAGTACATCACACCACGAGGCACAAAGCAATGCTTTCATTTTTCTGCTGTAAAATGAAACACTGAGCTGGACAGAACAGCTGCAGAAAAGCAGGGAACCAAATGCAAATGCTGCAGGGGACAGTGAGAGAACACTGTCCCTCCCAGCAAGGAGCAGAGCTTAGCCAAGTCAGTTCTAGGAAATCAGTCCCAGCACTTAATTCAAGTCTTCATTCCCTCTGGAGTGAACAGGTACTCGCCCCAGACCAAGCGCAGTCTGTCTCCCAGGCTGGAGCAGCAGTGCCCAGGCTCAGTCTCCTTTCTCGCAGGGAATGAAGGACTCCCCGGTGCGCAGAGCGGTGAAGGACACGCTGTCCAACCCCCAGTCTCCACAGCCCTCACCTTACAACTCCCCCAAGCCCCAGCACAAGGTGGCACAGAGCTTCCTCCCCCCGGGCTGGGAGATGCGGATAGCTCCCAACGGCAGGCCCTTCTTCATAGACCACAACACCAAAACGACTACCTGGGTAAGAGGCTCTGCCCCCAGCTTCAGAGCTCTGCACTCCTCCTCTCTGCTTGCTTCCCTGCCCCTGTGCCTCCCGTTGCCCTGTGGAGCTTGCCTTGCCTTTAAGGGCCAGTGTAGGCTACCTGCAGTACAGAAAGACTTCTAGAGAATTCTGTGTTTGGCTTTGTGTGGAGATCTGATTGGATCCCCTGGATTTACAGTTCCACATTTCTGTTACAGGAGGACCCACGACTGAAATTTCCAGTGCATTTGAGATCAAAAGCATCTTTGAACCCCAATGATCTGGGCCCCCTTCCTGTAAGTGATGATGTGTATGTGTGTGAACAGGTACCTGCTGTGCACTCTGGTGTGTGGCAGTCACACCCTGTCTGTGGACACGGGCACTGGTGGCATTGCCTCTGAAGGTTTGGAAGCTGTGTGTGTATATATAGCACCAAAAGGCTTCCTTGTGACCTGTGAATGAGTCAGGCTCTTTGAGGTCACCCATAGCCTTTCTGAAACAATGGCACACTGCTTTGTTCAGCTGAGGCTTTGAGCTCTGAAGAAACTCACCTCACTTTCATCTCTGACTATGTGCTTGTAGAGAAGTGCCCGTTGCTTTAGGAAAAACTGGAGCAGATTGTTCCCAGTGAGCTTGAGCAGCACAGAATGATGGTCAGAAATCTAAGTAAATGGTGATTCTTTTCAGTGAAACTTCTGAAGAGGGAATCAGAGGTTTAGTCATACTTGTAACCACAGTGTGATCTTGATTTCCAGCCATGGCAAGTACAGGGCTTTATTTTCAGAAAACCTGCATCCTTAATGGCAGAGACAAGTGTATGAAAGCTCTCAGCTTTGTCAGGTGCAGTGTTAATTCAGCACATTGTCTGGTATAAACCAACACCTACTCTTGAGAAAGTTCCACTGGAACTGTACTTGCAACAGTGGATTCAGCAGATGAAATTATTTCAGTGTTCAACAGTCAAAAGAACGGCCTTTTAATCCCTTTTTAATCCTTCTAATTGAGCTGGGTGACAAATGCTCCTCTGCTGAGGGGCAGTACCCTTGGCTACCCCAATGACCAGGTGTCCTTCTCCAAACCATCCTCCAGTCTCACTGCCCTGGTCTGGAGGAGCACAGGCTTTTGCTTGGTGTCTAACTCCAAGTAGGCCAGCTGTGGGGCTCAGTGTTGACTCCCCCATGAGCTGGAAAGCTCTGCTGAGCTGAGTGTGCAGGTTGGGATGCATTTCCCAGCCACAGCCCTGCACTCTGCCAGGTGAACAGCTGGAGGTGGATGCTCCTTTGCAGCCCTGCAGGTGCCCTGGTGAATTGTGGAGCACGTGCTGCTTGCAGAGGAGGGACTGCACGAGAGCAGCTGAGGGCCAGTTGACCATGCAGGCAGGACAGCCTGACATGGGCCACTGGAAATACCTACTTGCTGACAGATTTGACAGAGCTGGGATGAGGGCCAGGCTGGACAGCACTGCATGTGCTCACAGGCTGCTCTTTCAAAACTAGAATCCTCTGGAAGATGAGCAAAGGGGATAAAAGAGATGTAAAGGATGGGGCACTAGGATAGACATTCTCTCCCACTGCAGTGGGATCCTGGCTCACTTATTTACACTGAATAACCCACATGGGTTTCAGAAGAAGCAGCAGAAACTCTCAAGCCTAACCAGTGATGGGCAGTGTTTGTGATCATTTCCTCATGGTAGGAACTGGCTATAAACCCTGGTGCAAGAAGCTCCATGAAATGGTTACTGTGTGGGATAGTTACCTGTGGAAATGGCCAGTTCTTGGAGTCTCCCTAGACCTTTGGCCTTGCCATAACACACCTTTACTCCATTCTTGTTCTCTGCCTCACAAGCATCTGTCGGGCAGTTTAAGTAGGTGTGGATAATGTATTGCTTCAAGCTGTGTGAGACTCGTAATATTTCACTTGTTTTCTCTCTTCTTTTCTTTATTTTTTTTTATTTCCCAATTGCAGCCTGGTTGGGAGGAAAGAATCCATTTGGATGGAAGAACGTTTTATATAGACCATAGTAAGTAAGCACTCAGGTACTACAGTAAATAGACAAAGGGAGGTAATAAATATTGAAGTGAAAGCTTTATAATTTTACTCTTCATTTAGGAAGCCAGGTGTTGATATGTGGAGACATTGATACCAGAGACTTAGTGCCCTCATACGGTACTGTATATTCACCAAAAGCTTGCTTTTAATTGGCTCATCAAGCTTTGTCCCTCTCTGACTTGTGAAGCATTAACATTTCTTCTTTGTGGTTTCTTTTGTTCTTGTTGATATTTTGGATTCGTTGTTGTTGTTGTTGATGATCCCATGGCTTATTTGCACTTAATAAATTAAAATACACACTAGGAATAGAAAATAAGATGAGAAAAGATCATCCGGCCACAGCTCCACGTGCAGGCAGTGGGGCTGCTAGCACTGAGAGGTGCTCTTTCCTCCTTTCCAGAAGGTCTTGTGGCAGTGCTGATTCTGATCTTATTTCCTATTTATAGCATGTCAAACTGCACCCAGCCCATTAATATGATTCAGTGCTGTTAGTGAAGTTCTAGTGTAAGTGATGTTTCATTGTAGACTTGTCTGATACAGCATCTCAGATCTCCTGTGTGAGTTGTTGTTGTTGCTTGAAAACAAAGCAGCCCAGAAAGGTTGGGTTGTTTGCTTTTTTTTTGTTTTTGTTTTTTTTTTAAACCCTTTGGCTAGTCTTTGCAGTGAGATTCCTGCTGATGGCCTAATCCCTTCTGCAAAACTGACAGGAGCAGGGAACTCACAGCACCACTAGATGAGGGCTCATGCTACACAAAGCTTAAAAGGGAAAATCTTAACTATTCTAGATACAGATATTTGAGAGAGTTCTGTGTGTCCTTCAGTGTCAGTAAACTGACTGATGCTCACCTGAGGCTGTGTGTGTGACACTACTAAACCATCATTAAAAGGCTGTCTCTAAAGCAATAAGAATTGTGAAACATGCAGTATAAATAGTTTTAAAGAGCAATTAGAAATAATATGCTTGTGAAGCACAAGCTGAACCTCTTTCAAACATCAGCACAGAGTTATTACTCTTTGGATCCTCTGGAATTGTTTTCTCCAACAGAGATGTGGGGACTTCAGTATGGCAAATGATCCCAAATGCTGCCACCCTCAGTGTCCTGTTTCAAATGCCTCTGGAACTGTTGAGCCTCCCAGTCACCTTCTAATGGTCCAGTCTCCTGAGTCTGCTGGGACACTTCAGTCTGTGAAGGCAGATGGAGTGTTCAAGCTGAGCATCTATTACTGCCCCTGCTTGGGTGTGACTTGGGTGACTGAGTGGCACTGGACTGCAGCTGCAGCTCTGGGGCAGGGCTGCCTGACTCCTGCCTGGGAGCACTCACATCTGCCTGGTGCCACCAGCTGTGCCCAGCCAGTGTGCACGCCCCAGTGCCCCAGCTGTGCCCAGCCAGTGTGCACGCCCCAGTGGGCAGTGAG